>PVKE010003776.1:0-69504 GCA_004027555.1 Craseonycteris thonglongyai
TGCCAATATAAGCACACGATGGGTGCTGGTTAACCAAGAGTCTGCTGTATGTAATGTCTCCTTCTAACCCAAGCAAAGTGTGGGATTGATTTGTCCCTAGAAATGTACCAAGAAAACCATTAAAACAAACACAAGAACAAATAAACAAAATACCAAACATACTCTCACTAAAAGAATACGGTTCCCAGGAAACTACTGGTCCATTTATTTAACAGTGTGAGTAAAATTCCTAGTGAGAAACTAGAAAGAGCTTTAACCTGGAGTGAACAACGGAGGTGTAAGCTGACTCTGAGAAACAGACTAAAGCAGTGGGCTAAGGTCCCCTTCCTTAAAGTGGCTGTTTTCAAAGACCTCCTTTATCGTGGCAATGGCGGGAAAGGGGAGGCTAGGATCTTTATGCTTGCTTCCACCTGGGTGTCACTGAAATCTGATGTCCTAATCATATAACCCCGTCACCTCTCAGCACTGATTTACTTTCTCCTCCCATTCTACATTCTACAGAACTAATTGCCTGCCTAATTGCCCAAACTAATTGCTGTGACATTTATTGTTCATCTGCCCTCTTCTCTGGCTTGAGCTCAGACAGGAGGGAGGTTCAAGCAAAGACAAGACTGGAATTATTCCTGGGTTGCTGAGGAGGAACATAGTGGTTCAGAGTGATGTCCCTAAAATTAGGTTTTTCATGAAGGTAGACCAAGGAATTGGCTTCCTCACTTTAGATGGGACAGTAACTCTTGGCAGAGGTTTACCTTCCTCTGGCTTGAGATGGTGTTGCTTTGACTGGTTTTGTGTCCTTTGAGTTTTACTTCTCAGGAAGTCACTCTCTCTCATTTAGAGATTAGAATTAGATTCACTGATTAAAAAACGGGAACCCAGAGAACTGAGGTTGATTGTCCCTGGCCACAGAGCTTATTAGTGGCAGAACTGCATCTGGTACTCAGAATTCCCAATTCACAGCCCACGATGACATCCACCGCCATATACCTCAAGTGTTAGCTACACTAATTGCTCTGTTACACTGTCCTATAGATTATTAAAACACTGTCAGAGCATATGTCCTTATTGGTAGCTAGAATAATGACCATTAATATTTGTTGAGTTGAGTTGTTATGAATATTAAATCCTTTCCACATATTACTTCACTTCTCAGTATCCTTATTTTTACATGTAGGGAAATTGAGGCAGGTGAAGGTTAATACTTTGCCCAGGGTTGATGCCTGAGCTCCTCCTCTGGGCAGCACAAGGTCACGTGCAGGATCTTCCAGACAGCTTCTGGAGTCTGAAACACGAAAAGAATTCTGTAGATAGAAAGTTAGAATTGAAGCAACTTGAAACTAATCAGCCAGATTATGCAAATTATGATATAAATTTGTATTGTTGAGGCAGGAGTCACGACCTTCGCTTTCTTTCGTATTACTGAGATAAACATACATGAATTGCAGTCTTAGTTTGGGATGAACTCAAGTAGTTCAGGAGGAATTCCTGGGGCTTACCAGGTGGTGGAAAGGACCATGAGTGCATTGTGAGTCAGAGGCCTGAGCTTGGGTTTGGATCTGCCACTAGCTGACCTTGTGGCCTTGTTGCCTCGGTTTCTTCTGTGAAAAGAAGGGCTTAGATGTCATGGTATCAAATTCACTGTCATTCTATGCATCTCAGATGGCACAGCCAAGATGGAGGCACACAATGGCAAAGGCTTGCAGTGACCTTCAGGACCGCTCTCCAGTGGCAGTAAATAAAAGTCTTATTGTTCGGCTCTTGATCTATTCCCCATTCAGTGGTGGGAAGAGTAATAAAAGCAATGACACTATTGTGTGAAATAGTTGTTTTGTTTTATTTTTTCATCCAGAAGAAAACTATAGCATACACAATAGCAAACCGTTTGGAAGGTGAGAAAATAATTAATTGTATAATTCATTAAACAAGATAGGAAAAATGAATTATAATAATTGAGGAGAACTAATGTTTAAAAAATAAAGATTAAAAAGGTGATTAATGTTCAGAAAGGAAGAACTATTTCAAATAACTGAATAAAAAGGAAGGTCCGGACACAATTACAACATCAGTGAGAAAAAATTTTTTTCTGAGAAAAAAATAGTTGTCTTCATAAAAAACATATTTTAAAATACTGTCATCAGATGCCTTTTTAATTCTTCTGAGTAATTTCATAAGGCCTCTATGACCTTTGAGCTTCTAAATATTAATAGTTATTTGAGGAAAGCACGAATGCAACATTTTTTTATTTTTATGGTATGGATTTTATAGTCGAAACCTCCTTAGTATGATGTAGCATAGAAGCCTCTGGAGAAGGTAAAATTTGGGGCCCCAATCTGCTTTTTCCTGCTGTATGACCTTGGGCAATTCTCATCCCCTCTCAAGGTCTCAGGGTCCTCCTGTCTGCATGAAGTCAGTTGGATTGAATGCCTGTGAGACTCTATTCTCTGTTTTTGCATTTTTTTTTAAAGATTTATTTTCTTGTTTTTGACAGAGACAGAGACAGAGAGAGAGAGACCGAGAGACAGAAAGAAGGGAGAGGGCCCAGTGCAGTCTCCATAGTTGTACATCATCAGTTTTTGACATGGTTTCATTCCACACAGGTGGGCAGGGACTGTGCAGGGCAGGAACTGGGCCCAGGGCCTCCCACATGGGAGGTGCTCTCCTTTGAGCCAGGGGTCGAATCAGGGGGGCGAGAACTAAACTGGGGGCCCCCCACATGGGAAGCACACCCCAGTTCAACACATGGGTCCACACAGGCCGGGGCTAGGATTGGATCCTCAGTCCCTGGGGCTGCAAAGCGAGCGCTCAACCTGCTGAGCCAGCCCAGCTTCCCCTGTATTTGCATTTCTAATTATAGAGCTTGGTAAAAATAAACAAACAAAAAAAATATTTTGTAGTCACTGGCCTATTGGCTACTAGACATTAGGGTAAAACTTAGAAAATCTAATTTTGAAATTAGGAGTGCTGAGTTAAGTGAAAATACTCATTAGAATGATCCTAGAGCAGTCTGGCTTGTTCTCATGCCAAAGAAGCTCTTCCTCCTTTGTTTCCTTTTTGTTCAGGGAAGTGTTCATATTTTTGTGCAAAATCACAGTAGCAAACCATTCGAGAAAGTACCTGCATAATTCAGTGTGGCAGTAACTATAATACATTTCCTCCAAGAGTCCCGTCACTGCACTCTGTGCTGGGTATACTGTATGTTCAGCATGGCCACCGGAGCCAAGGCTTCAGCGGCAGTCTGGGAGGAACACACAGTGACTGCCTCATGTGGGGAAGCTGAGCCTCCACCTATCAAAGGGAAACTTTAGCTGAAGGAGGTTCACTAAAGCCGGTAAATAAAGGTTGGGGGCTCTGGGCTGTTCCACCACCAGCCTCCACGGTTATTCTAGGGAAGGGTGCATCCACTGAATGAGAATGCTAGGAAGGAAACCAAGAAAGCCACAACTGTACACACTGGCCTGCAGCGATAATGAGCCCCTGGAATCTTTCAGAGGCAGCAGCCAGGGAGGCTGGGACGCAGGGACAGCCAGGAGCCTGGGGAGATAGGAGAGGCTGGGCCCAGTTCCCTAGTGCCTGTACTCATTTCCGATATATAACCGAGGATCTGCATGTGTGCGGCTGGTGGGTGGGGCTTGGGGGCGGGGGTGGCACGGGTGTGACTGCAAAGAGAAACATGGGCAAAGGGAGGGGAAAAAAGAGCATTAAAACCGTGACAGGATAATAAGCGTTTGAAATATTTAATTACTACGAAATGTGCTGAGGCTTTGTCTACAGCCATATTTTCCAAAGTGCAGTTTGTGGCTCAGCAGTTGGTAGTGAAATCAATGTAGTCATGAGGCGTTCTCAACCTGGGTTCCATGGACACGGCTCCCTAACCCCAGAGGCCCAAGGATAGAACTGTATTTCAATATAATCCTATAAATTCTGCTTTATGCATTCAAAAATGTAAGACTGTAATCCTATGAATTTCTTTATGCATTGAAAAACATCACTCCAGGGAGGGATTCATAAGCTTCACCACACTGAGTAGAAATGGCACTAAAAATAAAAAACAGTTAAAAATCACTAGGTCAAGACCAGCATTTAAAAAAGTTACTATGCTAGACTAGATTAAAAACAAATAATAATTTGAGCTCCACACGTAAGTATTGTTTTGTGAACCTTTTATTTCAGATATACAAATATGTGTGTACAAATACATGTTTGTATATATGTATGTGTGTATCTATGTATATATGCACACATTTCTTTCTAATAGTAGAGCATGCTCAATAAAATGTGAAAACCACTGATCTATCTATAGGCTTTGAGGCATTATCATAAAAATGAAAAAAATTTCATTTAAAAAATCGTGGATGCAGAATATGGTGAAATATTCATCTTTTGGACCGGACTGGAGGATTCTGCTTTTATGCAGACTTTTGACATTGTACACTTTACATAGCTATATTCCAGCCAGCTTCTCAGTAGATGGTGATCAGCTGGCCCAGGCCACAGCCGTCATGGATGGTTACATCCCTCTCTGCCTTGTTGAGGCCTGAGTTAATCTGAGGTGAAAAAAGCTCTCAGAGATGCATGCTGATTTCTATGGCTACGAGGCCTCAGGAAGTGTGAGAAGCAGTGGCCTTGTTTCCTGAAAGGTGTGTCTTCCTGTTTTTTCTGCGGGAAAGTCTGTTTTCCTCCAAAACAACACGGTTATCTGAAGAAACAAAGAGAGCCTCTCCCACTGAGGGTGACAGAGAAAAGGGGAAATGGAAAAGTGAAAACAAATTGGAAGCAGAGAGGCCCCAGTGTGGCACCTGTTCAGGAAGATGGGGTAGGGTCAGAAAGGAGAGAATGGGTGGAGTGAGAAGCTATGTCTCTAGTCTGTTGGCCTAGACAGGACTCATGGTGTCAAGGATGAGAAAGAAAGGCACTTCAGCAGGAAAGATTAACAGATAAATCCTGGGACAAAATCAAAATGCCATTAGAGTTGAAGCGAGCCAGAGATACGGCCTCCCTGTTAGCGAACTAATGCTAATTTACTGGTACTTTAAAAATGAAACTCATATTTCCTTGGTTTAGAAAATGTAAGCTTTGCTAAAACAGGGACTTCACCCACCTCGTTTCCTAGACCAGCACCAGTGTGGTGCTCAGCACATGATAAAAATCTGGAAAGGACTGTTAGTTGATCAGCTGATACTTTGATATTTAAGATTATTTGAAATAAGAATAATAGTGAAACCTAAAATGTATGCAGTGCTTAACAGTTTAGAAATCAATTTCATGGCTATTATCTCATTTAATCCTCACACAGTTGCATCGTGGATTAACATCAGCCTACACATTTTAACAATGAGGACAATAGTTTAATGCTACTCAATGAGGAGTGTCTAGGATTTTAATCTGTACTCTGACGACAAAGCCAATACAGCACTTTGCCACTTTTGGAATGTTGTTTATTTAATGTAACTGCTTCATAAAGTTAAGTAGCTACATCAGCAGTAGGTGCATCTATCTCTTTGGTTCTTCCAGGAAGCAGACACTGATGGAGTTAAGACTTACTGCCTATGTGTAAGTTAAGACTTAACTGCCTGTGAAAGACGAAGCAGGGAGGAGCAAGGTGGAGCAGGGATGCTGGTCTGGCCCTTGGGAAAGGACAGATAGAAGGAAGCAGAATCAAGCTGGGAGGGCTTCAAAGCATGGTGCAGATCGGATGGGTCTTAAATAATGCAACAAAGGGAGTCCCACAGCAAAGGCCGTCATGGAACCCTGCACGGGGTAGAACTGTCCAGCCTGTGAGCACCCACCCTCCAAGCAGGCTCAGGCAATGGCTGGATATGCCTAGGAAGCACATGGTCTTGGCTTGAGAGTTCATGTGGGTCCTGCAACAGGATGCTCTCATCTGACTGTTCTTCTTGCAGCTGAACAGCAAGCTCTCTCTAGAAGGAAGAGTTAAGGGGTGCACCCCATGCCCCACACAGTATTTAAGACATGTAATTTTCTCTGCAATTCTAACCTAAGCACCGTAGCTGGATATTGTTTTATTTAGGATATCCTGACTGTCCAGTTCATAAACTCTAGCCAACATAAGGACTAAATGTCTCAATCTGAAAATACAAAATTTCCACCTACAGGGTTAAGAAAAGGGATTATACTAGGTTGAGCAATTTAAATTTGATACACTGGAACGGGTCAACTGTTAACAAAACACAGGTGCTGCCACTCCCATTTTTCACATTCATGGTGGACTTGGCCACTAATTGATCAAACATTCTTTCTTATGACTTGTGTCGTCTGTCTCAAAACTATTCTCAGCATGGTGATCCAGACAGCCCCTACCAATCTATCAATGTTGATGCATGAGATGAAAACAATTTATCATCCAATCACTAGATAATAGGGCATATATAGGTCTCTGAGCAGGTGTGTGCACACAAATGTGTGTGTATGTGTATGTGTGTGTGTATGTGCTAAGGGGAGTATAGAGTTGAGAGAGATACAATAAAAATGAAACACGTGAACTTGCTTATCAGTTAAGGAGTTATGTTTTAATATTTTCTTTTAATTTATAAGTCTGTTTGAACTCAGAACTATCACCACCTCCCCATGAAACAATATTATAAGTATTATACATAAATGTCAGCACCTAAATTCCTACCTTCCCATATATTAGTATCAGTGAAAACATTTATGGATTCCAATAAAAACCTCAATTCTCATTAACCATATCAAATAGGGGTTTGCTTTTTCTCTCATAATAATAAATTGGTAGACAGACACCTGCCAGCATAGGTTCAGGGTTTTACCATCGCATCCCTGTGATTCTTTGCTACTTTTCTCGTAGTTACAGAATGGCTGTTGTAGTCCAGACATTGCCTTCAATAGCAGAAGAATTTAGAAGTGAGGGCATTCTTATTCCTCAGGAAAGACAAGCTCTCTAAGTAACCTCCCCCGGAAGACTTCCATTTATATCTCATGGGCCAGACAGCATCACGTTACTGTTTCTAGTGTCAAAAAAAAATGAGGAAAGCACATATTTTGCTTTCCAGTGTCTGTAGTGGGACACAGCAAGGGAGAAAGCAAACCAATCGTGACTGGCACTTATACCTAAAGGATAGTAATAATCATATTCCAGGGGTTAAAGTGCCTCTCAGATGTTTTTGAACACATCTTCTGTGTTGAAACATACTACAAGTATGTGTTCACTCTTCTACTCATTCCCATTTTTCAACAAAAAATATTACTTAATAGAAAAAGTGTCTCAGTATAAGTACATTTGTTGGGTGAGGGTGAATTCTACATATTCTGTGCTTTAGCAAAATAAATGTTGATTTTAAGCTTCAAAGAACCTATGCCTTAAAATCTAATCATTGGATAATTTTGAGCTAAAGTATTGTCGATACATTGCTATTCATTCTATAGGATTAATTCAATAATTTACCACAAACTAAAATGAGAATTTTTGTACTAAATTAACAGTGACTTATAATTAAAGGTAAGAATGGCAGAAGTTGAACTCTCCAGCCCACTCACAATAACAACACTCAAAACGTACAGCATATTTACTAAAAATTACAGAAATTTCTAACTTTCTCCATGTTTTCAAGTGGGTCACATACCAAAGTTGACAATCCTTTGGAGCTATTCAGTCTTCTTAGTAAAATATAAAATTAAATCCTTGATAAGCATTAATAATGTGCTCATTTTAGATGATGGCACTATATATTTTAGTAATCCTTAATCACATTCTTTGTAGGTTACTAGAAAGTAACTCATCTTATGAAAAAAAGAGAGAATCTAAGGCATTGTATGTCATTTGTGTCTAAAAACTGAGGGAAGGAAGTTTTGGGGACCAGTTTGTGATTCATTTTTTAAGGCTATGTTAGATCACATTTTAAGGAATCATGATGTAGTAGAAGGGAGCACTGGCTGCTTTGAAGTCAGCAGCTATTTTGCATTTTTATTCCATTTCTCACAACTTGGGGCAAGTGTCTTAACCCAGGCCTGGGCAGATGTTTTCAGGGAAAGGGCTACTTCCAATTTTCTCCAAGTGCTGCAGTCCACTGGCTATGTGTTTTCTCTTGCTCAAGTACACGTAGCTGCCTAAATTGTGAAGAGCCGATTCTTATTTCTAGCAGCTGTGTATACGTGAAAACTGTATTTCTTTTACATCTAGCTGCCTAGCTTCTAGGCTCTGGCATTATGTGGCTTCTGCTATGACACCTTTTTCTTAATTCAGGTGGTCATCCCAAAACTGTTCAGTGGTCCACTGGTGGACCATGATCAACATCGTGCCCAGCCCTGTCTTAACCTATCCAAAGGCCACTTTCCTTGTCAGTAGACTAGGAATGCTAATACAGAAACTCTGCTTACAATCAAGTTGTTAGTGAATCTATTTGTTGGAAAGTCAAAAGTGACTAAGCTTGCGGTGCCAAATGCATTTCCAGGAATAGGAGCATAAATCAGATTCCCAAACGTTTTACTAAGGCTAGTGTTCTTGCTCATACATGTCTTATGCCATGTATGCCTAGCTGAGAGAAAAATGTTAGACACATAGGAGTCATTGAAAAAAATGTGTGTGTGTGTATGTATGTATGTTTTTGGTTTGTTTTTTTTTTAATGAGTGAATGACATCTTTTTCCCAAACCATCCTTATTTGTGTCTGTTGGAAGTCTACAGAGACAGGTAACTGCCATACTTGGGGATCTCTCAGTGCCCTGGGCTGTCCCTTAGCAGACGGTTTCCACTCTCATGACCTCTCTTCTTGTGTGATGTAAGCCAGATCGGAGGAAACATTCACTCAGAAGCAGGGCCCCATCTGCTAATCCTTACACATCCCTAATGCCTTGAATGAACATGAGGCTCTTACCCACCCAGTGTTCCACTGTATCCTGTTCCATTCTCTCGTTCATATTGTCCATTGGTGCAGGCACAGCACTTTTGTATGTTACGTGATTGTTCTTTGTCTTTCAGAATCATTTTTACTCTTGAATAATTCATTCTATATTCACATGAAACATTTCTTCTTTTCTCATCACTTTAAAATTAAAAAAAAATTTTGTTTCCGCAGTAATTATATATCTTGACAGAGAGTAGTAGCACTCTCAGTGCTTTAGACTTATTGGACCTGATGCAGTTAATAATGCTTAGCAAAACATCTCAAAATAAGCATAAATGCAGCAAAATGCACTGATGGCCAACAGTGCAGTTTTAGGTCACAAAAGGCAGCTTGCATTCCAATGTCATCTGCTGGAGAGCTTTGTTTTTATCTGTGAACACCCATAGGTTAAAAGTGAGTAAGCAGAACACTGACAGTAGCTATCCTACCTTCTTCAGAGGTGTGTTGTTGAAATAAAGTAAATGTGAAACCCTAAAATGTTATTCAGATCTTTGTTATTATTTTCATGAAGCATGACCCACTTTCACACTTCTGTATTGGGAGAGACAGTTCTTTGTCCCACAGCAAAGGTGGGAACTCTAAACTTAAGCCCTCCTCATTTCAAACATATGAGTGCACACATGCATGCACATACACGTGCACACACACCATCCGTAGGAGAGGTGGGGATCCTGGTTCACAGAGTTCACATCTCTCATAGCATGGAAGGAAGTAGTGACAAAATTCCCAGTAACTGATTACTTGTAAATTCTCTTCATTTTCACAAGGAAACATTTCCTGTTAGTTGCTTACTAGAAGGCAGGAAATCACTTGACAAATGTTTAGAGTTAGATTAAAACACAGGTTGAGAGTAGGGTTAGGGATTTTTATTATAATCCAGAGCACCTATATGAATTGTGTTGCAGTGATGTGTAGTTGAGCTTTTCTAGATAATACACTTGATCTTAGCCAAAAGACTGAAAAGTGATTTTTTTTTCTAGATAATAAACAGGAGACTCATTTCCTCATACTTCTGAAATGCTTTAGGAATGAGGAAGTATAGATATTGGTACATGTTCATGTGAAATAGTCAAATAATAACTGACCAATTTTTATTGAAGGTAGAATCACACAGTCATAAACAATTCACACAGAAGGAGGGGTCGTAGAAATAACCTGTAGGAAAACAAGATGGATTTTTGCAGCCAAACTTCTACTGGCACACAACTACTTTAGACATATTGTCAGATTTTGTAAAGATATTTTCTTTCACACTTCCCTTTTGTTATCTAGAAGCCGAGTCAAAGCACTTTCCTTAGTGAGTGGGACTTGTAAGGACTAACTCAAGAGTATGGTAGGCTTTAGCAAAACTGTAATGTAGGGGAAATTCTTGCTGTAGCTGCATCTTATGTCAGTGTCTTGAGTCTAAGCCCTATCCTTACTTTCCAGGCACCCCAAATTTTTGCAGACACAAAATTGCCCATAGAAGTGGTTCCCTGATCTTTTAACAGTGCCCAGGGCTTAATTTCCCTTCTGCCACCATTTAAAATATGACTCAGCAATCCCTCTCCTGGGTATCTACCCAAAAAACCTGAAAACCTTAATCCACAAGGATATATGTACCTCAATGCTCATCGCAGCACTGTTCACAGTGGCTAAGTTGTGGAATCAACCAAAGTGTCCTCTGATAGATGACTGGATAAAGAATCTGGTATACAAAGAATCTGGTAGTATACAATGGAATACTACTCAGTGATAAGAAAAGATGAAATTCAGCAATTCAATTTGTGACAACATGGATGGACCTTGAAAACATCTTATTAAGTGAAATAAGTCAGACTGAAAGAATCAAGAAACATATGACCTCACTCATAGGTGGAATATAAAACTGAAAGTAACAAAGACTCATGGACACAGTCAATAGTTTAGTGGTTACCTGAGGGTAAGGGGAGCAGTGGGTGGGAGAGCTGGGTGGTGGGGAGTAGGGAGGGGGAATCAAACATACCATGATAAAAAGAGAGCTGATTCTGGTAAGCACATAATGTGATGTATAGACAATGTAATGTAGAATTGTACACCTGGAACAATGTAATTGATATCGATTAATGTCACCCCAATAAATTTAACAATGTAAAAAATATTAACTATTGCAATATTTATTTTCTAATGGCCTTAGCTTTTGGATGTTATCTATGTAAATACCCACAGTTCTTATGATCTGAAGTATTATTCTTCTAAGTAAGTGGTTTACATTTTAACAAAGGTAAATAAATGCCTTGTTTCAAAACAATGAGATTATTAATATCCCACTTCCTCTAGCCTCCTCTTCCTCCACAGGTTAAAAGTTCCTATTAAGGCTCCTAAGTAAAGTGTACGTTTCTCGTCATGGCATGTAGCAGTTGTTATTGTAGTCACTTGTTTAATTGTCCCCTTGTTGGAGGAGGTCATCAAGAGGACATGACCACTGGTTGACCTGCTAACTGGACCTAAGATATCAGAGGCTCCTCACCTGTGCTCCTGACTTTGGAATCTATTTTCCGCCCACTTTTCCTGCACTAAGAGCCACATCAAAGACACAGCCTTGGGAGAGCAATGCATTGTCTCAACCATCAGGGCGGTCTGCCTGACTGAACACCATTAAAGCCCCTGTATGAACTCTAAACATTCTAGTGGATGGGTGTGGAGGTCTATGCATCTTGTGGATGCCCAGGACAAGCCCTGTGTGTAAGTTTTCTGGCTTACGGTATTAAAACTGCCACCTACCAATTTGGAGTGGTCTGCCTCTTTCTTTGCTTTCTCCTTCTCCTCCCTATATGGGAGCCAATTTCAAATCTTACAAAAGCTCCCGAGGCTGCAAACCAACACCCCCTTCCAGTTCGAGTATGATCTCTGTGTGTGTACAGCTTCATGTATATTTATATACATATATCATTATCTTAATTCCCCCACCTAGTTCTGTGATAGAATTCTTGAAGGACCTCAGTACATACCTATGGTCTGAAGAATGAACAATGCTGAGAATTTTAGGAGGTATAGAAAAGTGATGGGATTAAGGAGAAGAAAGCAGTGTTTTGGAGGCAAAATGGTTTTCATTAATGCCTACTAATTATTTATTTTATAAAGCTTGAAGACCCTGCTGACAAACCTCTGAAAATGTCACTTGAAGATGAAAGATATAGATTTTAATATCATTTTAAGTGCTTTAGAAACCTACTCTGGATTGAATATAAATGGCTAAGCAGTAGAGTCTAGATCTGCTGTAGCCACATGAAGCTTTAATAAACAGAAATTATATAGAAAGTACCATGGTGTCCATGTTTTACTCAGTGAACGAATCCATTGTTCAGGCTGAGACCAATATGAAAATTATTTCTTCCACCAACAGGAGCAGAGAATGAAAAGAAAAACAAACCTAAAATCTCCTCATATTCACAGTATGACCATTTTCAAATAAAAGAGTAAAAGATAGCTTCAAGGAAACAAAAATAAAAAGAGAAGTATTACAGTGATATTTCAAGTAACTAGTAGCTAGCATTTTGACTCCATTACCAGAGTATGAGATCCTCCTCACTAACACAGTGATAAGAGCTCTTTTCAAAGTGAAGAGAACTTGGAGCAAGTGAATGAAAAAATACTGAGAACAGGGGCAAGCTGTAAGAACATAGCCTCTCAGAGTATGCAGACAAGGCTCAGTTGAATTAATAAAAGGATGAATGAAAAGTTTATTCTAGACCAGAGACTACTCTGTTAATCTTTCCTGTGGGTCTGTTCTTCATTTCTTAGTGAAGAGAAATTTTAAGTTACCAGGACTGCACTGCATATAACATGTAGGTTATCAATGTGCTGAGTCAAGTATATGTAGTTCTCAGTAATATGGCATGCAGTCATTTTCCATTCTCTTTTTTCTTTCTTTCTCTTTTTCTTCTCTCTCTCTTTCTCATCTTCCTTTGTCTTTACTATGTATCAAGTTAAAGAACCTCTTTTGATGGTGTTATAGATAATTCTATATGGACCAGGTGGACCAATAAGTTAGCATCTAAAATGGCCAAATCTAGTAAAAGTATCTAACTTCTCCTGGTCTGTTTCAACTTTGTATGTTATATGTTTTATTTACACACACACACACATACTCACAATCTCATTTAATTCCCCCAACAGCCCTGATCTATAATAATTGTATGTCCATTTTTTTTGAATGACTAAATAAATTCAGATGAGTAACTTGGCCAATAACAAATAGAACGTTGAGTGTGAATTTAAAGCTAAATTGGCTTCAAAGCATCTCCTCTTTTCCCCGCCTACCTTATGAGATAACAGGGCTAACATAGGACAAAATCACTATTATGTTTATTGTTTAGCTTAGATGTAAAATCCTCATTCATGATAGAGTACATTTTAATAATTTGGAAGAATTTTAATGCCACAAGATAGAACTAAAGACTCAGACAATGTCCATGTACAAGTTTTAAAACCCAGCAGCTTCATGGTTTTCCTTTTCTCTCTTTGGCCTGGGGCAGTGGCCACAATGGCTATATTCCAGCATGAAGAACTCACCTAGAGTGGGTGTGCCTGGCTGGTGCTTGAGGCTCCCAGGCCTACGTGGGTTCCTCCAGGATCCTTATACTCCTTATACATGTACCTGCCCAGGTGAGTAACAGGCCCATGGCACCAGTTCAGACTCTTGTTCCTACTTTTCTGACTCTTGTTGCTGCTTTTCTATGTTTGACTTAATATTAACTGGTATAGAATGCTGATGTTTTAATTTGCTCATATACGCAACCACAGTGCTTATATTTGCAATTCTGTGAATTGATGGGGAGGATAAACAGAGTTAGAATTCATACGAGCAAACACTCTGAACTTCACTAAAAGGGAAGATACACAAGACATTGCAATTAGAAATTGTCTATGAGCAGCAAATGGAGAGAAGCCACATTTTGCTTTAAGAAAAACACATACACATCACAACCCCTTCATTATGTGTAGCACACAATTTAACAGGTGTGGGATTTATTCATTTATTCACAGACTCATGGACTAACCATTCCATCACAGCACTATTGTTTGTGAAGCAAAATACATTTACAACAAACTATCCACTTCCTCAGAGAGACGGAATTAGCTGATCTCCGAAAACCTTTCACGGCCCGTTGAAAGAGAGGGTTAATAATCACCAAAATGGTGACTGTGAGTAATTAAATTTTACTTCAATAAAGTCCATCTTAGATTTTTGGGTCATCTATAACCAGCAGTTGATATGAAAGGGGGAAAATTAGCATATTATTTTCATTGGAGAAATAAGAAAATACAACAGTTTCTCCACATGCATCTAGAATGATCAGTGGCTCTGTTGGGGAAAGTGCTATAGCCCTGCCCTTTCCCATTTAATCAGCTCTTTTCTTGAGAAGATGACTTTCTTGAATGGTGAGACTAGGGGAAGCATGCCACCTACTTGGCCACATTTCTTTTTCTTTCTTTCTTTCTTTTTTAAGTTTTATTTTATTGTTTTTGACAGAAAGAGAGAGACAGAGAGAAGGGGGAGAGCCCAGAGTGGTCTCCATAGTTATACGTCATCAGTTCTTGATATGCTTTTGTTCCACACAGGTGGGTGGGGGGCCACACAGGGCGGAAATTGGGCTGGGTCCTCACACATGCGAAGTCACGGGCCAAACCAGGGGGCAAGAATTGAACTGAGGGCCTCCCGCATGGGAAGCATAGTCCAGTTCAGCGTGTGGGTGTGCACATGCCGGGGCTGGGATCCAATCCTCAGTCCCTGGGGCTACAAAGCGAGTGCTTAACCCACTGAGACTTTCGGCTTCCCCACATTCCTTTATTAGGCAAAGTTAAGTGTTGATGGGTCATTGGTCTTGTTCCCCTTGTCTCTGAGACCCAAGTGGATCTAGCAGCTGCATATGCCTGTCTTAAGTCCCCAGGTGGTTAGCTTGTCACTCAGGGGCTCAGCTAAGTCTTTTGGTCTTGCTTCTCTACTTGTAGCTAGGTAGTAAGTCATGGTTCAGTGGGCAGAAGGTGCAGACAGAAGTAGTAATAGTTCTAAGTTTACTTCCTGCACAGTTAAAAACAGCACCCTGTGTTCTCTGGCCCATAACATCAAGCTGATTTTGTGTTTGGATTGCAGTGTCCTCCAATCCAGCTTTACTACTGGTAAAGCTGACACTGTGCTTTGATCCTTTGCTTGCTTCCTTTGCCAAGTTCTTAACTGCTTGGAATTGGAAGGTGATGATTGGATGAGTGATTTTTACTCTGCTTCCACATTCCAATAGAAACCAAGGTCAGCAAGAGGAAGATAGCGGGTGCTGGGTGAGGGGTGTGAGACTATTGTTGAGGAAGATGTGTATTTATGGGTGTGTGTGAAGAGACAGGTATTTTCACTTTCAGTCTGCTTTTAATAATACATTACAATGTCCTAATTTAAAATACTAAAAAGCCACATTAAAAAATGATCCCAGGGATGATAATGCTGTTGGCACAGTGGGAACCATGCAATCAATAAGTAAACAGTCCATGTCAGCCCAAAGACCTTTCAGAACAACATTTCTACTCAGGGAAAAATAATAATAAAGGTAGATTTAGTCTATCTAAATATTTCCCAAGATCTTTGTTAAATTTCAGGTAATAATGTTTCTTCCTCTGAACAAGCAGTGTATGTTTGCCTTTGACTGAGAATAGCCTGAGCTAGAGGCCATTTAATATTCAACCTGTGACTATTTTAGTACTGGGGTTGGACCAAAAGAAATTCATGCTCAATGGAATGGTTTTTACTAACTGAGACAAATTCACTTTTTGCTTCCTTCAGCAATTCATCAACCTAATGGGAGAAATAGAAGCTATGGTAATAATGAGAATAGACTTCTAGGAGCATGAGCCAATATCAATACTTTAATAATGCAAATTCTATTGCTATGTATTTAGTCTCAATCCAAATTTACTTTTAATTAAGTTTTCTAACCTTTGCATGTTCCTCTCGCTCTCCATGCACACAGATCACACACATATAGATTTATAGCTTTTTTCATAACACGGGTATCGCATTTGATTAGATCCTATTATCACTGGAAACATCGATAATGGCCTGGGTATTACCATGAGCATTATCATTACATCTACAAACATTTTAGAACATTTTGAATGTAGCAACTGGATTTTGGATAAAATAAATATTAATCCTTCCTGTTTGACATATTACATCCCCAAATAATAACACCAATTAAGAATATCAAAGAATATATATACTTTATATATATATATATATATATAGTAACACATTAACACAATGTATAAGTATGAAATTTTTATACTGTGTCATGACTATAACACAGAACACCCTTAAACCCTTGATCTAGAAGGGCTACCACATTCTATTTTGGTGTTTACATAGAGAACAATTTTAAATATTTTTGAGGTAGGTGATTCTGAGCAGCAGACATCTATTTAATAATGTTATGAAGTCCTATGACTTTTTCCATCTGTCTATTTACCTTTATTAGTATGCTCTGAGTATCCTATGGTTAAAGTTATTTTGCAGCCCCTAGCTCCTTGGTTTCTCACCTGCTTATAGCCCATTTCCTGCTTGTTCCTAACTCTTTTATTGTCACCTACTCTCTGTATCTCTTAATTCCCTGGACCAGGCCTTTGACTTTGGGCTCTCTCCAAGGACTCTTGGCTCCCTTTCTAGCTGCTTTAAAAGTAATAACCTACCCTATTAGACTCCAGATGTAGCTGCTGACCTAGTTTCTCTGGTGGGTGGATTTGGACAGCATAGTTTCATATCATATCTTGGTTGTTCTTCATCCTTTTATCCAGCCAGTAAGCACTGGATTTTCTCAAGGCATAGCCCTGCGTCCTACTTACTAACTCTGCATTCTCTCTGGAAGAAGAAAAGTCTACATTTATTGACTGGTTAATAGTATATTTACTAGATTCTGAGAATCACAGTCTTTTTTTTTTCTTTTAAGATTTATTTTTATTGTTTTTGCCAAAGAGAGAGACAGAGACAGAGTCAAAGAGAGAGAGAGAGAGAGAGAGAGAGAGAGAGAGAGAGAGAAGGGGGAGGGCCCAGAGCAATCTCCATAGTTGCATGTCATTAGTTTTCTACATAGTTTCATTCCACAGGTGGATGTGGGGCTGTGCAGGGCAGGAACCAGCCAGGGGCCTCCTGAATGGGAGGCACACCCCTGCGAGCCAGGGGCAAACTGGGGACCTCCCACATAGGAGGTTCGCCCCTATGAGAACCAAACTGGGGGCGCACCCCAGTTCAGCACGTGGGTCTGCACAGGCCATGGCAGGGATTTGATCCTTTGACCCCGGGACTATAAGACAAGCGCTCAACTCGCTGAGTCATCCTAGCATCCTCAACACACCAAGAGTCTTAAATGCGTCATTTCATCTTCCCAACAGAGGTATAAGGTAGGAAATATTGTCATCTCTGGTCTTCTTTTTTTTTTCCCCAAAGTTTGCTTTGTTTTTTTAATTGTTAAATTTTTTAGGGTGACGTTGGTTTGCAAAATTTGCATAGTTTTCAGTTGTATAATTGTATAGTACATCATCTATACGTTGCATTATGTGTTCACTACTTGGAGTCAATTCTCTTTCCATCACCATATATTTGACTCCCCCTACTTCCTCTCCCATCCTCCTTCCCTTTATCCTCAGGTAACTACTAAAATATTGACTGTGTCCAAGAGTTTTTGTTTTTGTTTTTTGTTACTTTCAGTTTTATATTCCACATAAGAGTGAATTCATATGGTTCTTGTTTTTTTCTATCTGTCTTATTTTGCTTAGTATGAGGATCTCAAGTTCCATCCATGTTGTCACAAATGTCAGTATTTCATCACAGCACTGTTCACAGTGGCCAAGTCATGGAAAGAACCAAAGTGCCCTTCAATAGATGACTGGATAAAGAAGCTATGGTACATTTACACAATGGAATATTACTCAGCTGTAAGAAAAGGTAAAATACGGCCATTTGTTGTCTCTGTGGGAAAATTTGGTTTAGATTGAATTATTTCCTCATGGTTGCACAGCTGGAAAATAATAGACCCGTCCTGCAAATATAGGCAGCTTTATGGCAGGACCCCTGTTCTCAACCACTACTCTATATCGCCATTGGTTTATAAGGAATCTGTAGGTGATCTCATCTATATTTTAGGTCAATTGCCCCTGAAGCAATAATGACTCTCAAACTTCAGTTACCTATTCAAGGTCTCCATTTGGATGTCTCAAAACCAGTTCAAGCTAAGCAAATCCAAAAGTTAACTCAATTATTTCCCACTCCCATCTCCCAGACCCAATGCTCTTAAGTGTTCCCACCATCAGTGAAAGACACAATTCTCCATTTTGCAATATGACCCAGACACCTGGACATCATCCTTGACTCATCCCTCTTCTCTACTTCAATCTTATAACCAATCCATTATTAGGTCCTGCCACTGATTCCTCTGACATATGTTTTGAAGCAATTCTCTTTTCCACACCTCCACAATCATCACCTTCACCTAAGCCACTGTTGTCACTCATCTGGTCTAGTGCCAGAGACCCTGCCTGGACTCCTCACATCTAGCCTTGGCTCTCTTCATGCGCCCTTGACACTGCTGTCAAAGTGTTCTCTTCAAAATGCAAATTGAGCACATCACCCCTTTCTTAAACTCTTTCATGGTTCTCATTGTTGTCTGATAGAGAACTATCTACTTAGCATGACCGGCAAGAGCCTGCAAAGGTTGGTCTGTGCCTAAGCTCCAGCCTAATATGGACTCTCTCTCTTTGCTCTCTGTAGTCACAACACTTGCCTTCTTTCATTTGGGCATCATTAGACTACTACAGGACCTTTGCACAAGCTATTCCCTCTAACTGAAATGGGTTAACTTCTATTCCTTTTTTAGTTCTTAGATCACATGTCAATTTTTCAGAGACACCTTTTGACCCTTCACTGTCATAACACTTAGCTCAGTTTGTAATTATGGTTTTGTTTATGTGATTATTTATTCAATGACTCTTCCCCAGTGGAATATAAACTGCATAAGGACAGAGACCACATCAGTTTTTAATGAACATTTTATCTCCTGCAGGCATTGATAAATATTCATTGAATGATTAAGATGAACGACTCTAAAAACACAACAGAATTAATTTTATATGTAACAGATTAAAAGGTAAGAACTAAATGTCTATTGGGTGATAAGTCATAAGCTAAATTTTAAGATAGTTTAATTTTTTTTCTGAGTTAACACTCTCCTCTCCTATTATAAGCTTCTTAATGTACTCTGAATATTTCAATGCATAGTCCTTTTAATTTTATCAGTGACCTATAACAAAAGAGTATGAACTGCAACTTGAAACCTCTCCCTGGATCTTGAAACTTGGTCTCATTATAGTCTCATTGTAGTGTGTGGCAGCCAGAGCAGGCTGCTCTAGGATATTGGTCTGGCTGTTCCTCTTTCCACCATACTCACCTCATGTCCCTGCATCTCTGAACTTCTGGACTTTACAGCTTACCTTGCCTTCAGGTCAGAGCCTACTGCTGACCCTTGGTTGGGTTGACTCTTAAGACCATTTTTTTCTTCACCATAGGATTTTGTGTCTATATAGCTTAGGCAGGAGTGAGCAGTGGGGGTGAAGGTGGATGGAGGTAAACAGGTAGTGGTGGTGATACTGGTGGCTAAGATAATTTACAGTCACTGGTGGAAGAAGCATTGTGAATGTCTGACCTGGAACCTGCACTCCCTAGGGAAAGAACAGGAAGTTGTTGGAGTTGCATGGAAGGATGAGATGCTAGGAGTCACTACTTTCCATGTGTTTTGGGGAAATGATTAAGTGCTAGGACTACCAACTCTGAATCTCCAAAACTGCCTCAGAAATTTGCATTTTATTATGCAGCTGAAGTCATTTTGAAGCATGGGGCTCCTGTACTGCACTTTGAGAAAACATTGTCATAAAGACACGTTTTATTCAGAACAAGGTTAACATTTATTCTAAATAAAAACAAAACCAAAAACAAACCTGTATTCTCAGCTCTACTGACTTGTTTAGAACAAGATACACACATACCACCATGTGAGCTGACCTTCTAGTCCCTTCCATTAAAGTATATTAATGGGTATCATTGTGTTTTAATGCCAAGAAGCCTAGAGAAGCAGTTACCTGTTTTTCTTTGTGAATCCCAGGAACATCTGTTGCCTAACACCTGGTGTTCCCTACAACAGGTGCATGCTCGAGATAGCAATGGTAAAAAAATCATACAACATTGGCCCAGATCACAATTTGCTGCCGGTCATTCCTACCAAATGGGCCAGTTGAAATGAAACCCACAGTTTGAGCAGGTGCATATTAATAATTTAGGGAGGGGTCACAATTTAAAGAAAGAGTACAAGAATATGGAATATCATTGGAGTAGGAGAAGCAGTTTTCAGCTGTCCAGTTATCTGATTTTCTTTCTTCCCCTCTATTAATTCTCATCTCGTCCTATTCATTCCCCAAAGCTAGACACTTCTAAAGACTTATGAAGAAGATGAAAGTTAGAAAGTTATTAGAGCAAAGCAAAGCAGTTATGTAAATGATGGTGACCCCAGTTGGAAGAGTCTCAGATTGTCTGGTCCAAACGCTCTACTGTGTAGATAGAAGAGGAAAAGGTGACTTGGGGACATCCTGTGTTTGCGCCAGGAGATAGGCAACATTATCTTCTATTCTGTCTGGAGCCCAAAGCACAACTATAGTCCAGGTGTCAGATGGAGTTCATTATTCTACCCACACTGTCATAGCACGATAATTCCAATTGTTCTAAGCAAGGGAAATGGTCAGTGATATTCTCTCTACTATAATGGATGCTTTATGACAGCAGACACCTTGCCTGCCTTGTTCTCCACTGTGGCCTCAGCATTTAAAATAGTGCTAGGCATATTGTGAGTATTCAGCAAATCTTAAGAAGTCCTGGAAGCAGCTGTCTGTGTGTTTCTGGGAACTTTGAGTTTCCTGTAAGAAGTCCAGCTACTCTGATAGAGGGACCATGTGCCCAACAGGGACCTGTGGATGAGACCTTGTTTGGAATAGGGTCTTTGCAGATGTAATTGAGTTAAACTGAGGTCATACTGGATTAGATAGAACCTAAATCCAGTGATAGTATTCTCATAAGTAGCCCATGAAAAACTACAGGTGCACACAGGGAGAAGACCATGCAGTGACACAGGCAAAGGTTTTAGTGTTACAGCTACAAGCTAAGGAACATCAAGGATTCAAAGCAACCTCCAGAAGCTAGAAAGAAGTGGAGAAGGACTCTCACTAGAGCCTACAGAAGGAGCATGGTCCTGCTGCTTTCTTGATCTTGGACTTCCGGCCTCCAGAACTGTGAGAGAAAACAGTATCTATTGACTTAAGCTACCAATTTGTGGTATTTTGTTATGACATCCTTAAGAAACTCAAATAACAGGAGAGACCTTGTAACTATGTGGAGAGAAAACAAAGACTAATTACCTAGCATTCTGGTTGATTCTCCAGATGACTCTAGCTGCACCTACTGTGTGATCACAAGTACCCAAAAGACTTCAAATGAGACAAGCAGAACTGGCAAAGATAAGGCAGTTTAGATTCTGCAGTGTCTTTGAGCCTGATGGGAACAATGCTGAGTTATGGCTCACAATGTACCCAGAGCTCCTTGCTGGATTAAGTCAAACTTACCCTCCATGGGACTTTATTTGGTGCCACATCCTTGCTTGGTTGTCTTCCCTTTGCCATCCCACTCCCCTATACCACTTCTAGTTTTTCCTGACAACATATCCTAATAAACCAATTTCCTACCTCAGACTGTGCTTCTGGGGAGCCCACACATCCTGGCATGGGAGTGTTCGTGGCATGAGACATCTTGGACATTCCAGTTTAGTAAAGCATGCAAGTTTTGGCAGCCCCAGCAGTCATCACATGGAGTAGACGATCCACCCATCCAGATGAGCCCAGTTACTCCACCGCCATGTGAGTGGTAATGAAGTGGTTGCTTTAAGCACTACGTTTGGGTTGGTTTTCTACACAGCAATAGACAACCAGGACAGTTGGGTTCCCCAGAAGCAGGGTCTGAAATAAGAAATAGATGTATTAAGATATGTTCCCAGGAAAAACCAGCAGTGGTATAAAACGATGAGACAGCAAAGGGAAGACAACCAAACATGGATGCAGCACCCAGTAAAGTTCCCTGGAGGGTAAGTGTGACTTAATCCTGCAAGGAGCTCTGGGTACATTGTAAGTCATAACTCAGCATTGTTCCCATCAGTGTCAAAGACAGTGCAGAACCTCAACTCCCTTACCCTTCAGTCATTGGTTAAGGGCTGTCCTAGGGAAACATAAACTCCCAGCACCCTGGCTCTCTGGGCTGGGAGGCATAGGGGATGTTAGCAACCTGAGGGCAGTCTTCCAACAAGGAGACGCTGGTGGTGGACTGTGGAAGTGAGGGCACACACAGAAGTAGTAGGTATGAAATGGTAAAGATCGGGTGACCAGTTCATTCCAATTTACCAGGAACTATTTTTATCTAAACTAGAAAGTCCAACATTCTGGGAAGCCCCTCAGTCTTGGGCAAACTGAATGGCTGGTTACCCTAGAAAGGGGTCCCAGGGGACATGGGCTGAGCTTGACAGCACCTGCTACAGTGGATTCCCAAGCTGTGAGTGGGGTCCACAGGGTGCTCCAGAGGTGTCTTTGCAAGAGACCAGGGATGCTGAAGGTCAACAAGCAGCCGAGGACCATTTTAATAAGATCCTGTGACCTACGACAGGTATGGATGTTTTCAAACTGTTTTAAACACCGCAGAAGGGCTGAGAGTGACCAGAGTAGAGAAACATCTTTCAGTTTGGAAATTAGAGGCATGGGCGAGAGAAGAAGGACAGAAAGCACCTTGGTTTGACTAGTAGCTGGGCTGGAACATGAAATGAACAGTGCACATACAGCATAGCATCGTCAGTGGGTGAGGGTGTAAAGGGACTGAGAAACAGGTGCAAAACTGGGAGTCAGAAGGATGGGGGACAGGAAAAGATGAATTTACTGTTAGCCAGGAATTTTTTTTTTCTTAATAAAAGAATGTATGTGTTCCAGAATGATCACTTTTGGATGTTTCTCGAGGGAAAGGAGTTCATGGTTAAAAACGAAGGTGAAACTAGTCGTAGGAGTGGAGAGGGTGGAGGCTGATGCTTCTAGCAGGAGCAGAATGACATCCTAGTCACCTCGGTTACAAACAAAGAAACTGGTTTATGTAACGAGCAGAATGGAAATAAGGAATGTGTTAGCAGGAAGGAGAACTCCTCAGTGAGAAAAGGCAAAGATAATGGGAGATTTTATTAAAGCTCATAGATTAATAAATGGTTTGAGGACAACAAACATTTTTATGTTCATTTAATATCAGAATATTAGATGAAAGAGAAGTTTTGCAACCAAGAGAGAAATGCCTGTAGACTGAAGAAAAAAAAATTATTTTATTTAAATTACCCAAGTAGATATATGGAAGAGGTTGTGCTTCTAGGGTGTAATAGTTAGGCTAAATAGGTCAAGAGGTTCAAGACAGGTTTGGATAAATTAGTGAGTACAAATCCAGATCAGATTAATAATAAAAGGCATTTAGGAGTTCCCTGATATTTTTAATTTATATTTTATTTGATTTAAACATTTATATAATATAAAAGGCCATACAGTGAAAATGTTGTCTCTTGTATCTGTTCCATATCTGCCCAGTCCTTGCCTCTCCCAGCAGGTAATCACTGTTATGGGCTTCCTGTGTAGCTTTTCAAATATTTTAAAAAGTGTACATACAAGCAAATAGGAATAAATTCCTTGAAGGCAAGAAGTTTAGTCTGTTTTGTTAGCTACCATATCCTCAGTACCTAGAAAATTTCCTGAAACATAGAAGGTGTTCAATAAATATATGTTAAATGATTGAATATTGTGTGAATAATATCACACAATTATTAAACAAATCATAGCAGTCCATACACATTTGCTTAGATGGATCTTGCTTTATGTATTTGACAGTGTGTCCTCAAGATCTCTCCTTGTTGGTAGATAAAAACCTTAATTACGCGCCCCTCCCCCTTTTTTAAAGAGCTGAGTTATATTCCATTGTATGGATGTGCCAAGTTTATTCAACCAATCTCTTATTAATGGCCACTTAGTTTATTCCCAAATTTTTCTATTACAAACATCACCATACTGAATAATCATGTGTGTTTTTTGTGTTTTAGGGTAAGTACTCAGAAGTGCAATATTAGTTTATAAGAAGTCATATCCTTTCCCAAATTTCTCAGATGGTGACAGAATTTTAATTATTTTTAAGATTTATTTTATTGTTTTTGACAGAGACAGAAAGATACTGACACAGAAAGAGACAGAGAGAAGGGGGCGGGGGGCCAGAACAGTCTCCATGGTTATACGTCATCAGTTTTCAACCTGGTTTTGTTCCACACAGGTGGGCGGGAGCTTCTCAGGGCAGGAACCTGGCCAGGGCCTCTGACATGGGAGGCACACTCCCTGGAGCTGAGGGGCCTCCCACATAGGAAGATCACCCTGGTGAGAACCGAAATGGGGCCACACCCACTGGGGCCACACCCCAGTTGAGCATATGGGTCCACATGGGGCTGGGATTCGATCCTCAGTTTCTGGGGCTGCAAAGTGAGCATTTAATCTTCTGAGCCATCCCGGCTTCCCCCAGAATTCTTGATCAATGTCATTTCTTAATGTTTTTGGGTTTTTTTTCGTGGTCATTGGGATTGCTAATGACAAGTGCCTTTTGGCTTGCTTTTTAAAAACTGCAGAGACATTTGCAGGCTGAGAAACAGTGAGAAGTGTTGGAAGCCATAAAACTGACACATGGATGCTCAAGGTCATGCTGGAAGATCACACATGCTGAAATTAAATCTAAACTCCCCCGCTTTGTGTGGCCACTGCTTGGATCTCCAAGCTGGCTATTTTCACTGTGAGACGTAGGCTTTAATTGGCACTGTTTAATAATACACAGTTGTGTTTTTAATATTTTTCCAAGGATATTTGAGTACCCAGGCCAATACATAATGGTTTCTTTGCCCATCTCACTCCATCATAGCCTTTGATTTTCCTCCTGGCCTCAGGGCTTTGATCTTATTATTTTGGTCAGACCATGACACTGGGGACATCAGGCTGAATTGAAAGCATCCCATTTGGTTTATCTCAGTGTCGTTTCTTACAGACCAGGGCAAAGCTGGATTGGACATGGAGGAAGATGCTGAAAGGAAACTCTGAATCCTTAACGCAGACACACCTGGCTCTGCTTCCTTCCACTGCCATATTTTCGTCTGAAATGTGAAGATAGTGATACATGTCCCACACCCTTTGAGGGTGTGGTGGTGAATGTTAATTAGATAAGTTGCAGAATTCGGTTTGAGCTCTTCAGGCCTGAGGTTCCTGACCAAAAAAACCAACAAACAAACAAAAAATGTTATTAGTGAGATAAAGGAGCACCTTCCAACCATGACCATTTTTCATTATAGAGCACCTTGACAACTGCTCTAAGCCTGCCACTCCAATACAATACCTAGGAACTTTCAGCACAGTGCATACGTCTTCTTAATATTCGGCTTTATCTTTCTATGTACTAAATGCCAGGGATTGTGCATAGTTTATTCAATCAGTGGGTATGTTTTCAATGTTCACTGGATTTTGATGGAGGCATCCATCTCAGAAAGAGCCCTGGGCTGCCAGTCAGGTTGACTTTGCTCTGACCCCACCGCAACCTCCTGAACACCCGGAGCAGCTCGCTTCACTCGAGCCTCGGTTTCCTTTCATCACGCAGGGCAATGATTTGTGCCCTGTGCGTCTCTGTGGATAAATGGGGGCAGTGCAGTGAGATGGATGTACAATACAAGCTTGTTCAGTAGAATAAAACCCATTAAAGATTAATGTGATCATTAATGTCTATACAGGGTATTTTCTCAAACTGGACAGAAAACAGAGATATCGGGAAACAAGGTTCACACACTCTAGGCCACAGTTTCCCAACCTCAACTGAATATAGACCAGTAACATATCTAAGTCTTCTACCATGATATATCAAAATCATATCGGCCTATATATGTAAAATATGCATATGGATATATGTAAAATATGCATATGTGAATATAAAATAGGGACATCAATACTTCAATAACAACAACAAATATACTTATTTCAGCCAGCTCACATTGAACTGTCCCAGAAGAGGAGCTGGTTTTCTGTCCCAGGAAGAGGCAGGGTGTCAGAGGGGCCCAGTGCCAAACTCAGAGTCCTGCCAGCACACAATCCAGTCCTGGGAACTGTCCCATGACCTTTGGATGGCCTTTCGAGCTGGCACAGATTCTATTTCAAGAGCTGTAGGAACCCAGTGACAGAGGAAAAAAAACCTGTTGATCTTTTTATTGTATTTTATTTTTTCTGAGAGTGGACAGCCAAATAGGGGCTGGAGATGCTGGTACCTGCCATGGTGATTAGAGTCTAGCAGGCAGTAAGAATTTGCCAGTTTCCACTTACATGCCTACTGGACTAGGCAGGTAATGCAGAAGAGTGAAACAGTCCGGATAAGGATTCTTGTAATCCTGTGTCATTATCTTTAGCATTTAGAACTGTTGCAGGAGGCTCACAGGGATGTTCATGAGAGGACTCAACCCAGAACAGTGATCACTGGGGTCTTATATCCGCACACACAGAATTCAAGAGAGGGACAGATGCAGGAAAGCTATAGTGAGTTATTGAAAATGAAAGTACACATTTGAGAGAAAAATGCAGGTGAACTAAGAGAATGAGTTGCCCTGAGAAGTCATGATTAGGGGTTTTTAACCTTCCGGGGCTCAGACTTGGTGACATCCCTTTCACGTGGTTCATTCATCTCCTCCCTCTGAGCTGGACCCTCCATTTCCCTCTTCCTTATTTGTTTTCTCCAGTACTGTCATGGTGTCAGATGCATGATGGGAGTCACAGTAAGGGCAATGTAAATGAGATTATAATGGCATTAAAATTAACTAAAGGTAAGGTCCCAGACATATGGATCAACCTAACTGGATGGACCTGGTTCTTGTTTTTCTCCAGCTGCAGGTACTAGATAGTCACTTGTTACTTGTGTAACCAGTAAGGCATCTCATATTGTACCCTAGAGGGGGTTGTCAATATCCTAGGCTGTCTATCCTGCCCCAGAACTGTGACTGACAGCCTCATTTAAGGAATAGAAGCAGGAGTGGTGGGCACTGAGATACAATGAAGAGCATTACTCCATTTAACCTGACTGTCACAGATGAGAGTGCAGGCTTCGTGTTGTGGCATTCTCTGATTTTTGTTGAGGTCTACACTTGGATTTTATGTGAAATTCTCCATTTTCAAGTGTTGGTGTATATAAACACATACATATATTCACAGATCATTATGTGAGATCAATAACAGTAGTCTTCCTGTGATAGTTGGACCCTCAGATGGTGGAGAGAAGAGGCTGACATCAGACAGAAGACGTGATTATAACCTAGCACCGTGGCAACAGTACCATGTTTTCTCCTAGAGCTCAGCTCCTTCTCCAAAGTGGAAGTAGGGAGGTTTCTGGGCCATGATGGCAATACCTATCGATTTCCTAGGAACTGGCAGTTGAGGAAAGACTACTTGAAAACTGTTTTAGTTTCCCCATTTGGTTTGTCAAAGACCATGGGTCCACTTGGCTATAAAGGAGTTAATATACAGACAATGGAACTATGCTTTGAAAGCTATATGAGTTTCTAAGGTAAACTATATGAGTCATAATACAAGAAAGGCAGGCTGGGAAGTGGAACAAATGGTGACCCCTATAATCATAAACAAGAGCTACTTCTATTAATGGGAAGGCAATAGGCTGCCGATCACCATCTTGACACTTGTAATGTTGAAATGTAACAGCTAAGCAATAGACCATATATAAGGTGATTCTAGGGAACTGGTTTGCTCCAGAATTGGAAGGGTAACTATTACCAAGTAAGTATTGTTTTGCTTCTTTTTGACTCATTGGTATCTCCCAAATGCTAAGCAATGGGCAACAAAGTGTCCACTAGGAAACAAACTACAACTACGAATTTGGATAGGGTAGTTCTATTTAGCTAGTTATTTCAATTTTATCACCCACTAAAGGGGATGGCCAAAGAACACCTTTTCAAAACACGGTGAAAGCTGATTCGGAAACCAAAGGCTTAATTCTTTCCTTTTCTCTCTCTGTTAAGCCTGTATGTAGAAATCGACCACACGTAACTTAATCACAACTGTTTCTATTTTGATGGTGAAATCAAAGGACTTAGATGCTAAGGCATTTAACAACCCCAGGGCAGGGGGAAGGTGAGCAGTGGCCAGAAATGGTGAGAATCAACAAATGTGGAGCATCCAGTACCATGTGGTATAGTCATGTATATTATCCCGTTTGGTACTCACTATCTTTTCAGAGGTAGGAATCATTACTGCATTACAATGAAATGAGTTTTGTTTTTTAAGGTATGTTTCAATTATAAATCAAAGTATAAAATCAAAGTAATACAAAGGAAATGAAGAAAAAGGGGAAAGAAGGCAAAGAAACTAGTCTCCTCACTTGCCTTTATCTGATTAATCTTTCTTAGTTTTCTTCCTCTGACTGGTCCTAAAAGGTAAGCATTTCCAATCCTTGGTCATTTTCCCAGTCTCTGTTTCCGAATACTCTTACCCACTGCAGACTTGAGGAAGAGCATCCTGGTAGATAATTCCAACCTCTAGCCCTGATTCTGTCCTATGTTCCTAGAACCCTGTCAGCCTTGTCACCTCCCAGCTAGCCATCTGCACAGATCTGTATAAATGAGTGGAGCTGAACTGCTCATGGCCAATGGGTATGTGTTGGACGAGAGTCAATTCAGCCCCTTTCAGAATTCCAGTGAGATTAGGAATAAATAACACCTGCCTAAAAACCAAGAGATCAGAAATCTGAGTGAGGAGGACACTTATGGATCAGCGGCACTTTCTCGAAACAATGTGGGCTGCTGAATAGTTTCTAAGGGTTATGCAGTTTTCTGGTGTCCTGGATTTTTGGATCCCTTCCAAGGTATGTCATTTTAGGGGGGATCCCATTCAGTATCCCTACGTATGTCCTATTTCCCTACTAGGCTCAGACCCTGGGGAAACCAGATCTTATTTTCATTCTGCACAATCTGGCATCATTACCTAGTTTAGCACTTGTTATCATACCAACTCTGCTCTGATCCCTGGCCTGCTGCCCCTGGACTGAAACTCCAGGATTGCCACTTCCTGATTCCAAATTGGAAACATGATATCCCTGGGCAGACTTGGTTTTGTCATATTGGCCCCCTTCAAGGAACTGGAAGCTTGGTTCATTTTCTCATATTGTATTTTCATGTCCAGTCAGGTTCCTCCACTTTCCCCCATGACCAGTTATCTCATACCAAATCTTAACTGACAGTATTTGTAGCTATTGAAATACGGTATATCCACTTGGATGTTTTGAACATGCTTCAAAGTCAAGGTTCAAATCAACTAGGGTCTCTTTCTTGACACCAAATCTCATTTCTTCTCTATGTGCATTCAGTAAAAAGGATCAATGGGAGCACACATAGAGTAGTGTAGTTGTCATTCATAGCTGCCAAAACTTCTAGATTTTTCTCCACTGATACATCTCTGGAATATCATGACTGATATCCTCTCTTTCTGCGTTCATCTCCCTCTGTTTTTTTTTTTTTTTTTTTTTGTGTGTGTGTGTGTGTGTGTGTGTGTGTAGTTTTAAGTTTCTTGCAAAACAGTAGCTGCTCAATAAAGGGTTATTAATATATATATATATATATGTAATCACTATAACATGTGCTCCAACATAGTATATCTTTACATTTTTCAGAATGAAGGTTTTATTGCATAATGGGTTCATATGTTAAGTCCAACGTTGTGTGGCCTTGGGCATGTTATTTATCTCTTCCAGATCTCAGTTTCATATCTATAAATAGAAATAATACCTCTCTTACTCACTTGCAAAATAAATGTGATAATAGATAAAATGCACAGTGCCTGGCATTCACAGTGATAATGGTTATTACCATTGTCTTTGTGCCTTTGTTCATGTTAGTACCCCTTCTTAGAATTTTGCTTTACCTCTTTTCCATTTTTCAAAAATTCTAGAAGACCTGGTTGAAATGTCATTTCCTTTCACTAGATTCATGCTTTCTTAAGTGTGTTCTACTGTATCCAGGTGTATTATTACATTTTATTGTGTTATGTATATTTGGTTGACCACTTTTCTCATTTGTCTCTTTATCCTTGCATTAAAAATACACTATTTTTGGAATGCCAGGATAGCTCAGTGGTTGAGCACTTGCCACATAATCATGAGGTTCTGGGTTCAATTCCCGGCCCTGGACAATGCAAACCCATATGCTGAACTACAGTGCAACTGGTAAGCACCAAGCCCTGAGGCGAAGGCTCTTGGCTCCCATGTGGAATGCCCCCTTTTATTTTCCCACCCCACGCAGCCCCACATCCACCTGTGTGGAGTGAAACCATGTCACAGCTAATAATCTACAACTATGGGGCCTGCTCTGGGCCCTTCCCCCTTCTCTCTCTCTCTCACTTCCTCAGACAATAAAATTAAAATCTTTAAAACAAAACACTCCATTTTACTTTTTATCCTGTAACACTTTCTCTCAACTACCTGATTGTTTAATACCTTTCCCCATGATTTTGTGTCTTCCCCTCTGTCTGGAATGGGCTTTCTCATTTTTCTCTGCTACTGAAATCTTCTTCAAGCTCTATGAATTCTTCTGTTTTCTCCAAGTTAGAATTACTTCTTAACCGAGCTTCAGTAACACTGTTTAATTATCTATTATGAAACCATTATGACATTTTAATTATATACAGATATATTTTCCCATTAAATGAGCTCTTGGAGGGAGAAATTATATCTTATTCATCTTTACTTCCCTCAGTACCTGGTATTGTTCTCAGAATACAGTAGTTACCCATTTTTTTGTATTTGTATTTGTATTTGTACTATGTAGATATACAAATTTATAGCATCTGCCTGAAACAAGAGGTCAGAAATATGACTGAAGGAGCTCTTCTTAATCAGCAGAACCTTCTATAAAGCTCATGGATTGCTGAGTGGTTTTCAAGAACCAAATAAATAGTTTAAAATTTATCACAATCTCTATCTGAAATAAAATATCCAGTTGTAAGTATAAGTATAGAGAAACATCTAATGACTATCAAAGTCCAGAAAGCATAAGAGAAATTGGGTCATATGCCAGGGAAATAGGTCAGTGAAATTTAAAAAATCTTATAATCTCTGGTTGTGATTTTTAATTCTTGTGTATTATATATAATACAATCATTGCCAAAATTTAAGGTTGTGAAAAACTGGCCAGTTGTACTTTCAGCATGGTTGGCTCAGGGACATTTCCTGTTATCAATAGAAGGCTGCTATACAATTAAATGGATCAATGATGCAGTGAACTGAATTAGTTGTGTTTTTATAGTCAAGTAATTGAACTAGTTGTGCATGCTACTTTTTTCAGTTGTATGACCATGCTCTTTGAATCTATCCTGTAGGAAGATGCTTGGGCTGCTTTAGCCTATTGATTTGAGAAGCAGTAAAAGGAACTGGGTTTAGTTAGGAAGGCAGTTAAGTAACATCAATAAATTGGTGCTGGGGATACACATTAGACACACTGAGTAGCTTTATGGAGACTTAAATGATTTTTGAGAACAATTTGCAAATCTGCTCTAATTCAATTAGTACTATATTAATATAACTTAAAATATGGTAGAACATTCTATTATATGTTTATTGCATTTGGTTCTGGCCTACAGAACATTATAATACTTTTTATATCAGCAGTGTGCTGGTAAACTGGCTCTGCTTTGTTTTTGTTTTTTAAAGCCCATTTTTTAGTATTTTCCTATTTCCATGGTGTAAATACTCTCTTTATGGGCTGATTTTAAGCTACCAACAGTTTAATAACTGTTCTCAAAGTTCCTAAATATCTGACAATCAGCAATTAGGATCTGGTACAACATGGCAAGTTATTACAAAGAGTGAAAGAGAACCGGATAAAGATTTAAAACCATGCAATATTAGGACTAAAAGCATTCAGAATATTCTAGTTCTTATCCTAACTTTGCAGAAGAAAAATATTGACAGTGAGTGTAAGTGGTATCCTAAAAGTCATGCAGAAAATGATTACAGATTTGGGAGAAATCAGGATGTCTGTACTACCCGTGTTGAATTCTATTCAAAAGCCTTTTGATAGTGAGAAGAGAAAAAAATAGACATTAGACATGAATGGAAACATGACTGTATGATATTTCTTTGGGATACAAATGGGACAGAATGGATGATAGGTATTATGAACATGAAGTTCCCATACAACTGCTACAAACCGCATTGAGAACCATATAGGAAACCGGAGTTTGTAATATGGTTTGTCAATGGGCATACTACTTAACCATTTTAGGCATTGGTTTTATGATTTTTCTTAAAGATTTATTTTATTGTTTTTGACGGAGAGAGAGACAGAGAGAGAGAGAGACAGAGACAGAGAGACAGAGAGAGACAGAGAGAAAGGGGAGGGTCCAGAGCAGTCTTCATAGTTGTATGTCATCAGCTTTCAACATGGTTTCATTCTACACAGGTGGGCGGGGGCTGCAAAAGGCAGGAGCTGGGCTGGGGGCCTCCCGCATGGGAGGCATGCCCCAGTTCAGCATATGGGTCCACACAGGCCAGGCCTGGAATTTGGTCCTCTGTCCCCAGGGCTGCAAAGCAAGCAATTAACCCCCTGAGCCATCCCAGCTTCCCCGGTTTTATGATTTTTTAAGTGTCAGTTTTTAATATTAATATGTCTCAAAGTCTAGGGTATATTGAATAATCTTGGGTACTTATTAAAAATCGCCCTAGGTGTGAATGTTAAGAAAGTCTAAAAGCCGTACCTTAGGTAACGCTAGCTCCTCTTAAAAGCCTTTTCAGATCTAAGATGCGCTGTTTAGTTATAGCCAGGAAAAATGCCTAGAGTAGTAGCTCCCCAAGATAATTCTGAGATTAGCTACACCAGTTACCTGAGGAGCTTTTTAAAATTTCTAACCCACTCTTGCCCCCCACCTCCTGCTGAGTCCCAGCCCAAACCTGGGAAGTAAGACTTGAGTGGGAAAGAGCTAGGGAATTGACTGTTTTGTTTTTGTTTTAAGTTACCTATTTGAGTTTGATGTCCAACCAGAGTTAGGAACTTCAGAGGTTGCTAGCCTGGAGAAGGCTTTGCAGGGTATGAAAGTGCTAATGAGTTGTTAACGACTGACACATAGAGAAGTGGCTATCTACTACATAAGCAGCTTTAAGCCTACCTGGTAGAAGGACTGTAAGGTACTGTTTGCTTGTCCACTGGAAGTATTCTTGAGTAAGACTTAGTGCAAATGTTACCAGGTGAGACAATTGCATCGCATCCTTGTCTTCTGGAGAGAAAGAATTCAGTAGAGAGAGTTTGTACAAGCACAGAATAGTAAAAAATTTACTAGCAATGTAAAGACACTCCAAAAATTATGCAGCAGGCTGACCCAAGAGAGGAAAGAACAGCAGCTCCTTACATTGTGTGAGCGCTTATATTCCTGTAGGTAGAGTTGTCTCCCTGTCTCCCTCTCTAGTATCTCTTATTTTACCAGCCAGCATGTCCTATCCCCCATTCTTACTCTCAAAGTTGTCTGAGCTCATTAAAATGGCCCCAAGAAACAGTTCTGATAAGTGGGAAAATTTCCCTCCCTCTCAGGCATATTTTTTGAACAACATATCTTATTGATTTAAGGGCACATGCGAGCCCACTACCCTGCCGAACAAGCACGGTGTTTGTGCCTCAAGTGAGAGAGCTACGAGGCGCCTGGACCCAAATGGGATCAGCTGTGAGGGGTTCCCTTCTTCTACTCATTCCATCTTTCTACATGCCCTAATCACAGGAACAAAGTATGGAGGGGACTCAGGCAGGTCTGAAATAAGGTGCTGATGGTGAGTCAGCAAGTCACAGATTCAAACTACACAAGTCTGTATCAAAAGCACAGAGTTATGAAAATCTAATGCTTGAGATGTGTAATTTAGGACACATTAGATGAGCAAGGTTCTTGCTCTCCTGTATTAAAAAAAAACAACTGATAAACCCAAGATTATTTTTACGCTTTAAAGATGCCACTGTAACATTTTAGAATTTATGATTTATTAGGCATTGTTTTAAAAAATGTCCAACTATGACAATGGTTGCTATTTGACCACAAAATAGGGCAGTTCACTGTAACTATGTATAGTTGCATCGTTATAATGAAGACTGCTTTAAAGAAAAAACAACTTTTTGGGCTGGCATGGAAGTTTTAAGGAGAAAAGCACTTGGCCATGTCATCCTAGGTTCTCTGCAAATTTCCACAAACCTTCAGTCTACTGACATTGACATTCAAGGGGCCTTGCCTCTTGTTAACCATCCAAGCAGGAGTTATGAATCAGAGTGGCATGTATCTATTTCTTACACAGGTCTGCTGGTTCTAATAAAAGGTTGGAAAATAATCTCAGGCTTGTATAGTGATTTTCACATACTTATTTTCCTAAATCTGCATTCTCAAGTGTGTTCTAGGGTGAAAGGGTTTGTGATTATATATTTGTAAAAATACAAAAAATGCATTTATGGCTTGCAGATTCACAATGTAGGTGGGAAGACCTGAAGAAAATGAAACTTGCTTAACGTTTCTCAGATGTGTTAGTTACAGAAAACTTTGTTTTTTAGTAAAACTCATGGGAAATGCTGACCTAGATAAATTAGAGGAAACTAGAAAAACTTTAGAATTGTCAGAAAAAAATGTTCCTGCTTGGTCAATGAATCACTGATTATAAACTTGTAAGTTTAAGATGTGTTCCATGGGTCATATAATTTTACTGGGGAGGTCATATTATTTCAACAAGTTGATTATTTGATTCACAGGGAGGCTAACATCTATATTTTTAAGAGTCATCATTTTTTTTAAGCTTTACATTTTAAAATAATTTCAGATTTATGTAAAATTTTAAAAAGTACAGTGGATTTTTATGTCTTTAGTCTAGATTCCCCAAATGTTAACAATTCACCTTTTTTTTTTATCATTCTACTTTCCTCTATGAACATGTAGAAATACACACACACAAATGTATTTTTTCCTGAACCATTTAAATTGCTGACATCTTTCTAATTTACCTCCAAATACCTCTGTGTGTGTTGCTAAAAGGATGTTTTCTTATTTAACCATAATACAAATATCAAATAATATTGATTTAATATTATCCAATCTGCAGATCTTATTTAAAACTTACCTGTTGTCTCAGTAATGCCCTTTGTAACAAAAAAAACAAACAAAAAAGTTTTTCCTGGCCCAGGAGCCAATCTGGAATACTTATTGCATCGAATGATGTCTTTTTAGTCTCCCTTAATTTGAAAAAATTTCTCAGTCTTGTTTTTTCATGACCTTATTTTTGAAGAAGGGGTCATTTTCTACAATGTTCCTTCACTGTATTCATCTGCTGTTTCCTCATGATGAGATTCAGGCTATGTATTTTCAGCAGTAACTACACAAGAGTGTATGTACCCTTTACAGGAGACACATGAGGTCTATTTGTTCCGCTACTAATGGTGTCTGATGAGTTTCTCTACTTTAAAGTTACAATTCACTTTCAGACAATGTAAATATTGCTTTTCATTAAAATTTCCCCTACTAGTTTTAGTATCCATTGATGATTCTTGCCCCAAACTATGACTACTATTGTTTTGGTAGTTGTTAGGTGGTGATTTCTAAATATAGTATTTTTCTTTTACATTAGCCTATCATTCTATTGTAAGAAAAACCTTTCCCTTCTCCCATTGATTCATTTAATAAATAGTTCTATCTGTAGGTACTCATACTCTCTTGGTTTATTCAGGTATAATTCATTACTATAATTATTTTGATGCTCAATTGTCCCGGACTGGCTGGTGAGATATTCCACAATTTGACTTTGTCCTTTAGCCATTTTTCCCTCCACAATTTGAACAGTTCCTGACATTCTGGCAGATAGTTCAGGCTTATGTTATGTGTCCTCTGCCCCAGCCCAGGAATCAGTAATTTTTCTAAGACTTATTTTTTTTTTTTTAAGTAGAAAATTTAGAAACCAATATCTGAGTGCTAGGTATTCTCATTGTTACTGGGTTGTCCCACTGCTTCTAGACCCTCTCAGAGGACAAAATTAGCATATATATATATATATATATATATATATATATATATACACACACACACACACACACATACATACACACACACACGTACATGTATTTTAATTATTTCTATTAAGTTATATGTATGGAAAAAAAAAACATGAGTTCATAATGGTATTTCCAATTGCAATACAATACCACATGGAAAAAAAAATTATAATTACTGTCTTGAAGCTGTCAAAACTCAGTCGTTAATTTTGCCATGCTACAGAATAGGAGCATAATGGCAGTCATCCCCCCTTCACTTACTAATTCACACTCTATGTACTAGGTACTTGGCTACAAATGTGGACATGAGAAACATTTTCTCCCTATCCTCAAGCAGATCAATCTAGTAGAGGGTAGAAGAAAAAAATAATTACAACACAGTCCAAGTTCTGGATGACAGGCATTTAGTGCTCTACAGGAACAGAGGTGGGACACCCAGACCAACCTGAGTAAACTGGATGATTTTAGAGAATGGACTGCTCACACTACTCACTCTAAGAGTTTTTAGATTATTGTGTGTTTGCATGAAGTGAAGAGTGCACTTTACTTCTGAGCAAAAATACCTTATTAGAGAACTCTGATTTATCTAGGTTTTCTACATTGATTAAATTCACCAAAAACTCCTCAGCCATGACAATTATCTATGCAAATAAATTTCAAGGGAATCAATGTTAGCTTGTGGGACCAAAGTTAGTTTTCACTCTATTAGACCTCTCACAATGACAAAAAAGGAAAACATTGGGACTTTTTCAAACTGCCTATTAATTCATGATGGACTCTCCCCCCGTTCTTTATAAATCAAATAAACCAGTTTATTTGCCATTGTATTGACTGTCACCCTCTTGAGTAACAGAACAGTTTATACACTAATTTTTTTAAATCTAAATTTAAGAGAGCTTGCAGGAAAAAAGTGTGTGTGCATGTTAGAGTATCTGTTTACAAAATAAAGGCTAGAAAAAAACTGAGGTAGAAAATATTAGAATAAAAATGAGAAAGGGATTTTATTATTGTTCTATGCATACAGTATTCTTATCAAAATTTACCACCAGAGCTTTTCTGAAAAAGCAAATGTGTGCTATCTTCTGGTTTGTACTTCCTGACCAGTTTCCCCTTGTTCTAAATCTGGTCACTTTCACTGCTTATTTCATCAATTTAGAAATCCCAGTCAAGAAAGCTGTTCAGAAGATATGTAACAATCACCAGTAACAGGGGAATGATCCACACATGACTTGCTGTTTCTCCTTTGGCTACAAACTAATTCCTTATTACAGCCAGTACCACAGAAAAATGTAGAACTGTGACATGTATATGCCTTTTGTCACTATATGATCAGAGTCAACATGACTAAAATATTTATTAGGTGGCCACACATCATAGAAAGTACAAATTTATTTTAGTCATGAAATACTCATGATAAATAATAAACTTCAAATGGTAATAAAGATGCTAAGTTTCTTCTTACGCCTTTTTAAAATGCAATTTTAGTTACCCATAAAGCTGATATAATGGTAGTGTGGGTTCCCAGAAAGAACTCCCAGCTGCCTCTGGGCACAGAAGACCCTACACTGAAGGGGCCAGGCCTGTGAAAAGGTCCATGTAGTGACAGCAGCAGCAGCCCCTACAGAAAGCGTGGGCCACATACACTGGCTTACGCAAGAAACAAGAAGAAAAAGGATGCACTGGGTGGGGGCTTTAACATACATAATGATTAGTGAAAGCTTCTTTGAAAGTGATAACTTTTTAATTATTTTATTAAGTATTATATTCAATTTAAAGGCTTTAACCATCCATAATCACAGTGAAAAAATACTATGTATATAAAAATACCCATTGGACATGCTTTAAGAGGTATAATTGTTTGTGAAGTCCATGCAATGTGAAATGACTTGATATAAAAAAACAACTAATCAGAGGCACAAAACAGTATGTTTTAATAAGAGCCCATTGCAGACTCTGGGATGACTGTGGCATGCATGTCCCTAGTCATGTTGGACTTCTCCTTCAGTTTTGATTGGAGTAATGTGTGTTCCACAACACCGACTCTAATGTTCATCTGAATAGTTTCTTGCTTCAGCTTTGTTAGGCTCTGTTTAATCTTCACCAAGGGAGCTGCAGAACGAAGGTAACATGGAATAAAAATATTTATTTGGACTACCATTGTATTACAGAATGGTATAACATTTTCCTCACTTTGTCTGAAGCCAAAAATAGGGTTAAAAACACAGCCAACAACTTACTGAGAGTCACATAGTTTTGCTGTGGCATTTTAAACACCTGAGATGTTTAGAATGGAAATGATATAGCATTTGATGTTCTGAGGGTGAACTTCCTGTCTTTTCTAGGGGAGAGCTGCTAAAGGGATGTTTAAGGATGTCTTCAATATTTTTTTTTATGGGCTGGTACATCTGTCTGAAGGAAAAGGGGATACAATGGGAGAAAAAGAAAAGAAAGAATTACCTTTGAAGTATGGATAATGAGCTCATTCAAACATACTGCAAAACCACTACATACTCTGTTTTGAAAGATCACTCAGTATATACCATTAGAAAATCTTTCTAGAGCATAGAAGGGCCTTAGGCAATCACCACTGAGCCATGTCAATGTAAGTAGCTCATGATGGAGGATGATTACTAGAGGATTATTAATTCTTCTCTATTTGACCTCTGCCCAGTCAGGTCTGTTGTGGAAGAGGAAAAAAAACAGCGGTCATCAGATCACTGCCTTGTGTCATCTGGGCAAACACTTAGTGCTCTTTTGTACATAAAATGGAGTAATGAAGCTCATTTGATGAAAACAACAAAATATATTTTTAAATTGGCACAACAAAGTGCATATTTAAATATTTACCACTCTATCTCTAAATCAATACAATTTGAATTAAAAAAAAAAATCCCAAATTATAGTAAAATAAGGCCCTTTCCAGCTCATATTCATTTATATATAGACACACACAGAATACACTGATAATAAGACATTTTGGTACCATGTACCCTTCTTCAAACAAATTTATTTTAAAAATCAGACTCCTTGTTTATTAATACCATTTTTTTTTTAAGATTTATTTTTACTGTTTTTGACAGAGAGAGAGAGAGAGAGAGAGAGAGAGAGAGAGAGAGAGAGAGAGAGAGAGAGAAGGGGAGGGCCCAGAGCAGTTTCCATAGTTGTACGTCATCAGTTTGCGCTATCATTTTACTCCACAGGTGGGTGCAGGGCTGCGCAGGGCAGGGCAGGGCAGGAAATAGGCAGGGGCCTCCCACATGGGAAGCACTCCTCAGTTCAGCATATGGCTCTGCACGGGCCGGGGCCAGGATATGATCCTGGGACTCTGGGGCTGTATGATGAGCACTCAACACGCTGAGCCATCCCAGCTTTCCCTATTAATACCATTTTGTTACAAAAATTTCTTAAAGAGATATTCTTCTCTTGCTCATTTTCTCCTTAAAGTGAGTGTGTACTTACCACCATCAGTCATACTGCTGCCTTTTTCTTCCATTTCTTGCTTTACCTTTTCTAGTTCTTCTGTAACCTTTCATTGAAAAAAAGTTTCCACAAATACTGAATTCTAATAAACTTTCAGAATTTTGAATTCATTAATAAATTAATTTAGATATAATAATACATACATAAAAGGACATGAGGATAATAGGAGTATTCTGGACATAATTTGAATAATAGGATAAAGTATACAGATATACAAAAGTTTTTATTTTTATTTTTTTTTTTTAAATATATTTTTATTTATTTTTGACAGAGAGAAAGAGAAAGAGAGAGAGAGAGAGCTACAGAGAGAGAACTGAACTGGGGGAGCTCCCAGTTCAGCACATGGGTCCGCACGGGCCGGGGCCGGGATTCGATCCTCAGTCCCCGGCTATGCAAAGTGAGCACTTAACCCACTGAGCCATCCCGGCTTCCCCCAAGTTTTTATTTTTTGAGAGTGCTCTCTATTACTTCCTCATTAACTTTCTCAGCAGTAACATGATTGGGATAAAAACAATAGATTGTTTTAGGCACTCAAACACTGTAGTTATCTTATAGCATCTACCATGCTAGTCCCTAATAATCAGTTATTAATTAAAATAGTATAAACATCCTAAAAAGATTTTGGATTTCTGAAGGTTTACAGATATATATATTTTTAAAGATTTATTGTTTGAGAGAAGGAGAGAGATAGAGAGAGAGAGAAGGGGGAGGGCCCAGAGCAGTCTCCATAGTTGTACATCATTAGTTGTGACAGTTTCATTCCACACAGGTGGATGTAGGGCTGTGAGGGGTGGAAAGCAAACTGGTGGCCTCCTGCATGGAAGGTGGACATTTTTACTGCCATCCCAATGGATACCAGTCGCACCGCTATTCAGCACATGCATTTGCTGGATTCGACCCCTGGACCTCGTGGTTGCAAGGCAAGTGCTCAACCTGCTGAGCTATCCTGGCACCTCCACAGATAGCTTTCTTAATATTGAAGATTTATAAAAGAATATGCCACATTTATCTCTTCAAGACACTAAAAATAATGTTTATAACATATAGCTATGTATAAAAATATTCTAACTACCCTGTCCAAACCATGAACTCTTAGAGACATACTGTGCTGTCATACTGGCTCTTATCTGTACTCCACATCATACTCAAAATTATTCAACTACTATAAGCAAAATTCCAAGCTAGCATTAAAATAAGTAGGAAATGCCATCTTTAAAATATTGAAAAATTTTGATATGATGTAGAACTAAGTCATAATTATTATAACTTTAATAGGCTTTTGTTTGTTTGTTTTTTATCATACTAGTGAGTAAAAAGCTCCTTGGGAATAAAGTGCTCATCCAAGTAAAGCAAATTAATTTTTTTTAAGGACATGAAATGTTACAGCTGAGGATAACCACCTACTCCAAAAGAACTAAATGGTTCCCTGGCCTCCCTTCAAGTGTTAATTTACCCAAGCTAAGTGAGCACTTTACTTCTATATAATGTTTTATTTGCCTAGAAGCACCACAGGATTAGAGTCTAAATATTTCTAAAGTTATACTTTTAGTGTTTTAAAATGACTATATATACCTTAAATAATTTCTACAAAAGATGCTTAATTATATTAATAAAGAAAAGTTTGTGGGGGGAGGTGGGTGGGAGAGATGGATGGGGGAGTAGGGAGGGAGAATCAAACATACAGTGATGGAAAGTGAGCTGATTCTGGGTAGTGAGCACATAATATAACGTATAGACAACGTCATGTAGAATTGTACACCTAGAAACTATGTAACTGATATTAATGTCACCCCAATAAATTAAACAAAAAAAGAAAAGAAAAGTTTGTGATAATTATACTGGATTGTAATCAAAGATAATCTTGGATTTTAGTTCCCCATTAGCTACAGACCTTGTTTAAGGTATTATTTTTTCCTCTCAGCTCTTTAGTGAAAAATAGGAATATATATCATGTGTTATTTCTCTTGCAAGATGATGAAAATGAATACACTATATGTAAATATTAGAGAAGTTCTCAGAAAAAAAGGGTTTCAAGCCACTCTTTTTTTTTTTTTTGTGGACAGAGAAATACTCAGGATCACACACAAGTTATTAATAATGATCAAAAACAAATACTACAGGGGATGCCGGAGTAGCTCAGCAGGTTGAATGCTTGTCTTGCAACTGTAAGGCCCGGAGTTCGAGTCTTGGTCCCAACCTGTGCAAACCCATATGCTGAACTGTGGCACAACTGGTAGCCACTGGGATGGTGGCGAAGGTTCTTGCTTCCCACACAGGAGGCCCCTGGTTCAGTTCCCATACCTCATAACCCCATATCCACCTGTGTGGAATGAAACTATGTCACAACTAATGATGTACAACTATGGAGACTGCTCTGGGCCCTCCCTGTTCTCTCTCTCTCCCTCTCTCTCTTACCTTCTCTAAAACAAAATCTTTAAAAAACAAACAAACAAATATTAGCTCTTGCAGACTAACATTAAAATTTGTTATAGATATTTAAGCCAGGGCTTTACTTACTCTTCTACATATCAATTATAAGTATGTATTATGTTTAAAAAATTAAGGGAGTTTATGAACTTGCTAATATTATCAGAATTATGTTGAATCTAATAGAGCAACTTCAAGCATTTTATGGAAACAAGTAGTATATTCAAACATACATAATTCATTAATAAGAAAATTAAGAATTTTTCTACTAATAAAAAAAAAATTCAAAGCCACAAGAAACAATTATTAAAACAACCCACAGCTGTAGCACTATTTAAGCATCAGGCTCTGAACAGCCAACGCAGTGACAGGTTAAGAAGCTGGCAGGAGCACACAGCATGTACCTCCGACAGCAGTCTGGTCCTTTCTGTCACTCCGCCATTTCCTTGCTGGTATCGCTCCCTTGCCTGAGGGAGAAAACAGTTTGTTTAATGACAAATTCAGCATAAAAGCAGATTACTTAAATATGACCTCTTTGTGTTTGCAATTTCTGTATATCATTTTATGACAACCTCCCCCTTCATTTGTGAACACATTAGTGAAAGTGACATTTAACTGTAGCTATTTTATGTTCCTAATAGGCACCATGTATTTAAACTAAAGCACTATAAAGTGATGAACTACCTTAACCTTCATATACTGACTGTGTAACTTGCATGGGCACGGTTCACAATAAAAACTGTCTTCAGCCATTCTTAAACAGTTTAGGAGAGTGACTCTTGGTCGATTAATTTGAATGCTATGCAGAGAAAACCAGTTCTAAAAAATCAATCATAACAGAACATCAGAATAAGCAATTAATAAGGATTAAGAAATAGTATGACAGTATGGACTATATTCTTGGGACCTAATCTAACAATCAATTATTTAATATTAAAGTTTCAGAGCTACATGGTAGCTTTAATCAGTGACTTTTACAGCATTTTTTTTTTTTTAAGATTTATTTTATTGATTTTTTGACAGAGAGAAACAGAGACACAGAGAGACAGAGAGAAGGGGGAGGGCCCAGAGCAGTCTCCACAGTTAACATTAGTTTTCCATATAGTTTCTACTCCACAGGCGGGCACAGGGCTGAGCAGGGCAGGAACTGGGCCGGGAGCCTCCCACATAGGGCCTGGCAAGAACTGAACTGGGGCACACCCCAGTTCAGCATGTGGGTCCGCACTGGCCGGGGTCGGGATTCAATCCTTGTTCCCTGGGGCTTCAAAGCGAGCGCTCAACCCGCTGAGCCATCCAGCTTTCCCTTTTACAGCATTTTAAAAGTGAAAGCATCCATGAATAGAAGTGTATATGAGAAAATAATTAACAAACTAACAGCAAAAAATTAAAGATTACTGTCTGATCTTTGAGACCTTCTGAAAGTATAGAAGTATCTCAAGTTTATTTCCATTTTTTCCTCCTTCTCACCATGTCTGCTAAAAAAAAAAAAAAAGGCTTTTAGTGACATTTGTAAGTGTTCTTACTGGTCTTTAACAGCAGGAAAGAGGGGCATGAATCCCAAAGGAAAGCCTCTAGATCCCTGCTGCTGAGACAAAGAACTGCTGCTTTTAGGGACAAAGAACTGATGCTTTCAAAGGCTGAAGGCTTTATTTTTTGGCTCAAATTTTAAAACTTTGAAAGGATTAAAAATTTGCTCATTTCATTAATTAAACTACTTGTCTTTGCTCGTGTTTTATTTTTCATATTCTTTATTGCAGGACTGTAAGTTATTAAGGCAAGGACGTCTTTTCCCCGTGACATATGTACATGCAATTATTCTTCCTCCTACTAGTACAGTAGATTAACAGCAGACTTAGAAACAAAACCAGGTGCCCCGACACTGTTTCTGTTTCTAAGCCATGTTCCTCAACTATATGCCTTCACTTATTTAAATTGAATGAAGAAATGCATTTAAAGACTTGTAGGAGATAATTTCTATCACATGTAAAATGGAAATGACAAGTTCTGTTGCCTCACTTGGTTTCCCAAAATGGGCACAGGATCGATCTACAGTAAGTCCTCACTTAATGTTGTCCATCAATAGGCTCTTGGAAACTACGATTTTAATTTTACCATACTGTAACTGAAATAAACAAGAGTTAAGTTCCTATGACACCTTTCGGTGTATCCATTAGTCTACAGTAAAACTGGTTTCATTATACATCGTTTTTTGCTTAAAATTGCAGTTTCTAAGAAGCTATCAATAGGACTTACTGTACTGCTGTTTGTGAAATGCATTTCACAATTCTCAAATGAAAAGTCAAATTTAGGAATTAGGGTCATTAACTGGAATAAATCCTGGACATCATTCTGAAGTTACCTCACTCAGCTGAGCTTGAGCTTCACGATATTCTTGAACCAAATGCTCAAGCTGATTGTTGATGTACTTTTCTCGGCTGCCAATCTTTTCCAGAGTCCTAGTGATTTCATTATGAAGTTTGTCCAAAAATCCCTAGAAATCCCATGGGATTTTAGTAGATAAAAATTTCACAAGTTTTTTTTTTTTAAATAGTTTAAAATGGGTTAAATCTCCCTCAATCTATCCCACAAATTCTCCACCACTTATGAAAAAGAAGACAGTTTGAGATTTTCCATAGCAAAAGAAGTCTGTAATGAGAAATAGTTTAGTCACACTTCGCAAAATGTTAAAATAAAAAAAGCACCTGGTAACGTTAGTAGATTTGTTTTTATGCATATCTAAAATAAATATGAGTGGAATTTGCTTTACATGAAGTTCTAAATCAAAGTAGGTAAGGGAGTAATATGACTTTCTTATAGCATAATTCAAAGATGGTTGAAATACTCTAGTTGGAAATAGGTCATTAAACTTATAACTTTAGCTTGGGACTCATAATTTCTCATTCCAATTTCACTTCTTTGTGGTATCCTCCAAAAATCCTTATTTCTGGCAGGGGGAAGCTGTGGATTCTAGACATGGCTAGGGAGAAAACAATAATAAAATATCCCTGATACACATATATAAAATATATTATATTTCTAATCTAATATATATTACAGTGCTTTTATATAAAGTTACCAGTCTTTAGTTGGTTTAAGTGTTAGGGATATTGAAGTAATATGGTACATTCAGTAAGCTCCTCAAAGGCAAGGATTGTGTCTTTTTTTCCCCCCATGTTCTCCCTTAATAGGTGTACACAGATGAGTAACTAGTTGTACATTGATTCATGTGAAGTAACCCACGTACCTTGGTCTCCTTCAGAGCAGATTCAATTCCACTTTTGTGCTGGTGCATTTGGTCAACATGGATTCTCCAATCCTAAAGGCATAAAAGCATGTAAGAGCAAGTAAAAAATACATTTCCTTCTTTCCTCGACTTTTTTGAAGTTGCATCCTTTATTTTAATTACTTTGGTTACTACCCTATTTCAGGTGGGAGAATCATATATATAGCTCACAATCAGATTGTAATGAAATATGTGTAGAGCACTTTAGGATAAAAGGTTTTTAAATAAATGTAGATTACTTTATGGGTTCGCAGAGTGATGTCTGACAATTTGAATATAAATTATTCCTACACTGCTGGTGGTTAATATTTATGACTACCCATCAAAATAAAAAAAAACAACACCCTAATTACTAGAAAAGAAATACTTGTTTAAGTAGTAACAATTATGTTTGCCAGAAGCAATTCTAGAATCAAGTCTCATGTATCAAATATTAGTTTGCCATTAGAAATTAAAATTGATCCCTCTTCTTCAGTAAAACTTTGGAGTACCTTTCTGAAGAAAGGAAGTCTATAATGATTATCAGAGTTAATATATTTTGAGATATATTGTACTACTACTAGATTGATCTGAATTAGTGTGCATATAGGAAACCTACTCCAACATTTTAATTTCCTACCAGATATCTTCACAACTTTTTGGTTTACATTACTAAAACTAACAATTTTAAGACTTGGGAAATACCCATCATAGGAGAAAAAATATTATGGTAAGTTTAAGTGACGAAATCAGTATATTCCTCAATCACACGTATTTATTATGTATACCCAGATTCTCCACTTTGCTATCGACAATATTTTGTGAAAAGAAAAACAATTTGTGAAAGCCCCTATTCTACTGATTTCTTTGAAACATGGGATAGCAACTGTAGGGTAAGAAATTGGATATATACCAATCATAAAATTATAGAAAAGTGCAAAAAACCTTATAGAGTATCTAGTCTCACCTTTCCCATTTCATAGATAAGCAAACAGAGGCCCAGTGACAGAAAGGGGCACACCTAAGGCCACACAAGGAATGACACATCTGGATCAGAAGCCAAATGTACTAATCCTCACACAATATATTTTGGCAGTTTAGAGTTAATCAAAGGAGTAACACCACTGAAGGTGCTAGAGCAGAGAACAAATTAGCACTTTCCTTTGTCCCTAAGCATTTTTCTGTCTCATGAACAAAAGGCATCTCAGAATATAAGAGCTGGAAAAGACCTTAAAGATCACCTACTCTTCCATTTAACAGTTATCTAGTGCAATATTCTCATTTTACAGTTGAGTGGACTGTCTACCACCAGTGACTGACTAGGAAACAGGGCCGTCCAACTCAGCCAGCCAACACTGAAACAGAGGAGAAGCAACTGGCTGGACTCCTGCAAATGGACCAACTATGGTGAAGCTTCAAAATGACACCTGCTGGGGAAGCCGGGATGGCTCAGTGGGTTAAGCGCTCACTTTGCAGCGCTGGGGACTGAGGATTGAATCCCGGCCCCGGCCCGTGTGGAACCATATGCTGAACTCGGAGCTCCCCTAGTTCAGTTCTCTCTCTGTCTCTGTCTATATATCTCTCTCTCTCTCCTCTGTCAAAATAAATAAATATAAACTGAAAATGGTTAACAAAATGACTCCTGCTTAATTAAGCCCAAGCAAGCATCTTCATGAAAGAAAATAAACCTAGCAAGTATCATTTTATAATTACTTTTTTTAAAGGCACTCATCCTGCCTGATTCCACAAAAAATTTCAGAAGCTTAATACCAAGCTCAAGTATTCCTACCAGTCTGTCTCTGTCCATACATATGTATAAACACACACATACATATAAGTATATATTTTATATAGTTTTTATTTATTGTAATTGATGTTTTTAAAATAGTTTGTGTGCTGCTTTTCCTATCCAGCATTATTTTTCTACCCAATCAATACAAAAAATATTTTTCATGTTTTGACATTCAAAGTATTTCAAGAGAAGCAAATATACCTTTCTCATCTATGTATAACTATGATACCTTACATTGATCTTAAACTTCATGGAGGAGCGGGCACTTCAGTAGACCCTTGAATCACGAGTAGCCTTTCAACAGGGAGGGTGGAAGAGAAAAGGTATTTCAGGCTGAGAGAGTAACACAAACAAGGAAAATAGGAAAATATATAGGGAACAAGTAGCCTAGGTTGGCTAGAATATAAAACACAAAGTTCTTGGGGTTGGGTGGGGTGGAGTGGGGTAAGGAGGATGAATCAGGATACAAAGCTGGAGAAGGGGGTTAAACTAGATCAAGGTCTTTACCTAAGGAGTATGGATTTTATCATGTAGATTATGGAGAGCTATCAAAGATTTTTGGCATGAGTTTTAACGACAAGTCTGGATTTTCAGAAAGTAACAGAATGAAGGACTGATCATAGATAGAAGAAAATAAAGACACATTGGCGACCAGTTAAGAGGTTGAGTAATGGCCTATGATAGATTAGTAGGTTTTGAATTAGAGCAGTACTTATAAGAATGAAAGGGAAAGGATAGATGGATTCAAGGGACTGTATAGAGACAGAACTAGGAGGACCAGAAGACCGAATGAAAGAAGTGTGGGGAGGCTGAAGTGAGGGTAGAGAAGTAGAGAGAAGGTGTCTTTATGGCTCCCAGTCTTAGGAACTAAGAGGACAGTAATGTCACAGTGTGACGAAATAGAATAGATTTTAGGGAGTCAGACATTCTGAGAAATTCGGTTTTGGATATCTTAGTTTGATAAACCATTAGGACATTTGTATATTATTAATGCCTTATAAAATGGAAAGCTAATAATGATTTATAATTACCTGCCCCTCAAATCTGAATGTTTATTTTATTAGAATCTTCAAGACACATTTTCTGATGTGTAGTTATTTCTTAAAAAGCCTTAAAAGTGTTCTTAACCTTTAACCCAGCAATTTCATTGTTTTATTAAAGATTTTGGGTTTTTTTTAAAGCTTTATTTTTATTGTTTTTTACAGAGATATAGAGACAGAGAGAGACAGAGAGAAGAGGGAGGACCCAGAGCAGTCTCCATAGTTGTACGTCATCAGCTTTCGACATGGTTTCAGTCCACACAGGTGGGCAGGGGCTGCACAGCACAGGAACTGGGCTGGGCGTTTCCTGCATGGGAGGAACATCCCCTCAAGCAGGGGCCGAACCAGGGGTGTGAGAACCAAACTGGGGGCCTTCCACATGGGAAGAACTCCCCAGTTTAGCATATGGGTCTTCAGGGCCTGGGGCCTGGATTAGATCCTCAGTTCTTGGGGCTGAAAAGCAAGTGCTTAACTCACTGAGCCATCCTGGCTTCCCAGCAGCGGTTTCATTTTCAAAAATTATTCCCAAAGAAATAATTGTGCATATGAACAAACATTAATGTACAACTTCTTTGTAAACATAAAATAGCAGATAACACTTTAAATATATACTAGTAGGGAACAATTTAAATTAATTTAATAATATTTAATTCATCACTAAAAATAATGCAGTATGATACCATTTTTACAAAACTCTTAATGTCTAAACTAAACAAAACAGCAATACATTGTTTGGAGATATGTAACAATAAAAAAATAAAAAGCTAACAACAATACACAAACTTGAGGACAGTGGTTATTACTCATGGTGAAGGAGCAGAGGAGCACACAGGTAACTTAAAGGTGTAATTGTCTACTTCTCAAGTTGGGTAATGTAGTGGGTTCATGGGTGTTTGCATTATTATTGGGCTTCATAATTATATACTTGTATGTATTGCATATTATATACATTAATATTTCATGTTAAATGTTAAATTAATGGTTTCAAAATATATAAAGGCAGGTTGATAAATGTGCCTCCACTTAAATAGAAAATGAATGGAAAACATATTTTAATGAAATAAAAAAGAAATGTACCTACATCATTTATTTTTAAAGGTGCATAACTATTTTTCTACAAAATCACCCTACTCTTCAATACACTTCTGCAATCTTGATGAAGCTAATCACTTACAGTCATAGGCCTTCCCCTTTGTGGTGTGTCACCCAAATCTGCTTGTCTCACTTCTCCACCTTTGAATCGCCTTACCCAGCATCTTATTGTACTCACATCAACACACTGATCACCATAAATAGCTTGTACTCATCTGTGAATCTCAACTGGAGCAAGTTTTTCTGCTATTAAGGATTGAATAACAGTTCAGAACTGAACATCTGAACACTCCTCCATTTTTATGTGCACTGGGTGAAAAATGTAAGCATCTGTGTGTGCAAGGTCAAGAATGATGGAGGGGAGATACCATGTAACTATACAGAGCCAGTTATATCCAGATATGTCTACTGTAACAAAAAGTATTACAGTGGAGGCAAAATTTATCAGCCTGCCTTCATATATTATAAATGTTGAAAACACAAGTGATTATACTTGCAACATTTTAAAAACATAATTATAAAATGGCAAAACATGCATACATAGGTTTTTAAAAACTACATTTGAGATGGTTAAAAAGTTTATGAAGGTTTATGGGAAGAATGAAGTGAGTAGTTTTAATGACATGTAAAGACTTGATCCCCCAAATAAGTAAAAGGAATGGTTCAAGAATTATAGCATGAGTAGGGAATCCATGAGGTTACAACACACTCTTAATATACCTTTCTTTAGTGGATACTCACAAAGGTTGGGATAAATAGGTATTTTCATCTATTGTTTTTCACCTCTACCCTTGTCTTTAAGTGACTTATGTGATTTTTTTTGGCTGGTTGTATGAGGAGTATACTTCCCTGCTAACTGATGTCGGCCTTGCTATATATGACTCTCTTTGGCCAGTGGAACGATGGTGGAACTAGCCTATGCTAGGACGATGCAGAAGCTCTCCTGACTTTTCTTTCAGCCATGACAGTAGGCATGCTGCACATAAGGGTTATCTTTTCAGTCTGACCCTGGGAATAGAAAACAGGGGACACAGCTAGAGTACAGCTCCAGCTGAGTCACACATCAGCAGACATGTATCTTGAATGGAAAGAAAGTGTGGTCTTATTATTATAAACCACTGCAAGTTGAGGGTTACTTATGATACCGAAAAACTGACTGTATATACATATTTTATAGTAAGAAAACCAAGAGTCAGATAGGTTAAATGACCTTTCCAAAGTTTCATGTCTAAAAAATAGAAAGCATTTCCAAACCAGCACATTTTCCACATACGCTGTTTTTCTTTGTGATAAAATGAACTACCAAAGATTAACTAAAGTCAATCAAGAATTCTTTTTGTTATATATCAAGTGAGACCCCACTGGTCACTGGAGTTTACTGGTCACCTATTCCAAAGTGCTCTAAATGTGCTCATCAACCATCATTTCTCCTCTCTACTGAAGTTGAGGTTTTTACCTCTCTCTATGGAAATAAGAAGACTAATAATAATATAGGGTATCTTTTTTTTTTTTTAGGTTTTTTAGTTTTAAAAATCTTTTCATATAAAATCTCATGTATAATTCTGTCACTTGTGAGGCAGACAGAAAAGGTATTGTAACCATAACCCCCGCCCCACTCCAAATTCTTTAGCACCGAATTATGTTATCTCCCTTTTTAGAAACTGGAGAGCTCTGATGATATATGTACAGATGGTGATTCACAGCATACCGTAAAACTCAAATGTATGAAATCTAGCTGCAGCTGTTAATGTGTCTGGAAAGACTATACGGCTCTCTGGGTTTTACTTCAATAGAACAACACCTGAATGATTTCCTTTGCATAGGCAGAGACTTTTTGCTTCTTTGTTGAGATCAACTTACTCAAGGTTCAAAGCTCCTCTCTGAATCTGCAGGGAAAGATACTAAAACGTGAGCTAGGGATGGCAAATTAAACTTGTATCTGTTACTATTTTACAATCTGTAACATGTCAAACTGTCAGTGTTTTCCAGCCAAGTTTGAGCTTCTTTATGGAGAGGCAGAGTGCCAAAGGACTCTTGATAGAAAAAAAGGCATCTTCTTGTGTACTGGGATGTTTTTTCCTGGGCTCAGGAAAAGTCCATGCCAGAGCACCACAGACTCTACCAGTTCCCAGGTCCCTTTCGCTCCAGCCCACATGAGCAGGTGCAGGGTCACATGGCTCTCATGTGTCTTGAATTGCTATTATCACAAAAAATGTTACTTCTGCCATCTACCCTATCTTTCTCCCCTATACTTAATGCTCTTCCCTTAATTCTGTTATGAATAATTACTAATAGAATCTTAATCCAACGTTCTCTTTTTGCAGTCTTATGTTAATGAATATACAACTTTTTATAAGGGTTTTTATGGGCTTCCTCCATTTAAGGTGCCTAACTCCATTTTTCTCATTAGGCCTTTGTTTCAACTCTGAATTCACTTTCTCTGGGGATTTTCAAGATTACTCTGGGGAGGAAATCCTGTACCTGCATTTCACATTTTGGGTTACAAATTGAGTGTGTGTGATTTTTCCGCTGTCAATCACAAAATAAACAGGAAACCAAATGTCCTTTCTCTCACTTACAGATTTTCCATTACGCCAAGTTGCCTCTTTCATTTTCTTACTTTGTCACCCAATTTCAAAAGAAGCACAAGAAACTCTGACAACTCCCAACTCAAGTTTGCACATTAAATAAATGTTTCTTAGCTGGGTTGTTTTATAAAGCAAAGATGCTACAGGAGGTTTGCTGCTTATCTTCCGTGGATGAACAATCTGAATAGCCAAACTTGTTAGAATAATCTCTGAAATAAGTATATATAAGTTCCAAAGAAGGATTTACAGGAGGCCTGTTCTATCAATAAAATGCATAAGCTTTAGTACATAGTTTTTTGGTTGTATCTATTTCGGCTACTAGAATCCTTTTCTAGCTCCCAGCTTGGGATATAGAGTAGTCCCCCAACAGTCACATCCATTCTGAGATCTTTTTAAGTCTAATAATAACAACTTCAATATTAATATCCAAGGAATGCTTAGTATGCATATCAGGCACTGTGCTAAGAAGCACTCTCCATACGTCATCAGTTATAATTCTCTTAAAAACTACTAAGGTGCGGAAATTGAGGTGTAGCTTCTTCTAAAGTAGACTGTCAGAATCACACAAGCAACTCTGTGGTAGAGCCCGAATTTGCTGTATCATATCATTTCTCTGACGAAATGTAATAAAATATCACTAAACATTTTAAGGAGGTAAAGATTAAAGGAGTCTTTAGTTTTATCTGTAATATTTGAACTGTTTGAAGGATGTATTTTTTTTATTGTATATATCAATTGTATAATGAAAATGAATGTAAAACATTTTTAGAATAAATGTAATTAAAAACTTTCTCAAACAAATATCCAAACCCAGATGGCTTCATCAGTGAATTTTCCCAAATTTTAAGTAAGAAGTAACAACAACCTTATACAAACTCTACCAGAGAACAGAAAAAGAGAGCAACTGCCTACTTGTTTTATGAGACCTGCCTAGTATTATACTGAAACTTGATATGGAAGAGTGTTCAGACTAAAAACAGTCAACATGACCTTCCCAGCCAAGCCCTAAGTTTAAAATTTTTGCTGCTGAGGTGATCCCTTATGGTAGTATTTCATGAACTGCCTTTTGTTCTTGGGGTCATAATGATGAACCCAACTTTCACTACCTGTAGTGACCTTCTTTAAGAAGTTCTCACCTTACTTTTCAAAAATTTCAAAGAAATTGGAGGAACTTTTTCAGCTGTTAAGAATTCAGTAACGGCATGCTGTTTAAATGAAAAGTCTGAATCCTTCCATATCTATGTGCATTGGGTAAAAAATGCAAGTATATGTGTGTGCAAGGTCAATGATGGAGGGGAGATACCATGTGACTTACACAGAACTAGTTACATCCAGATATGTATGTCTAATGCAGGAAACAATATTACAATGGAGGCATAATTTATCAGCTCACCCTTGTATATTCGTTGCACTTATCCTAAAATGCAAGGCTACTCAAAAATCAATCAATATATTCCATTATAAGAGAGAAAAAAGAGGAGATAAATCATATGATCACCTCATAGTAAAGAAAAAGTCACTTGAAAATTTTAACATCCATTTATAATACCAGTAATAATAGCAAACTAGGAACAAAAGAGAAGTTCCTAAATCTATTAAAGGATATTTATAAAAGTCATAAAGGTAACATCATATTTAATGATAAAAATGAAAGTGCTGGGGAAGCTGGAATGGCTCAGTGGTTTAAGCGCTCACTTTGCAGCACCAGGGACCCAGGATCAAATCCCGGCCCCGGCCCATGCGGACCCATGTGCTGAACTGGGGAGTGCCCCCAGTTCAGTTCTCTCTCTGTCTCTGTATCTCTCTCTCTCTCTCTGTCAAAAACAATAAAATAAATTAATTAATTAAAAAAAAAAAAAAAAAAGAAAGTGCTTCCCCTGCTAATGCCACTTACATCCAACATAGAGTTCTTAACCAGTATATTTGATAAGGTAAAAGAAACAAAAGGGATAAAGCTTGTAAAGAAATAAATAAGACTGATGTTATTTGCAGATGATACAATTGTATATAAAGAAAATGCAAAGGTATCTACAAGCCTATTAGAATAAACAAGTGAGTATAGCAAGTTTGCTGGAGATATGTATACCCATGCACATATGTACACAGAGAACTGTATTTTTACATACAGCAATGAATAAACAGAAAATAAAGTCTAAAAAGATACCATGTTGAATAGTATCAGATAACAATAAACTAATGTAATAAAACAGTAACCAGATACAGACTCACACATTCATGCTTGCTTTTTATGACAAGGCACAGCACTGGTGAAAGGATAATGTTTTCAATAAATTTTATCAGTTGTATGTACATATGAAAACCAAATAAATCTTAAATTCTACCTCATACCACGCAGAAGAAGCAATGCTATATAGATTGCAGATCTCAATGCAAAAGGTAAAGCAGTAAAGACTCCAAAACATGCGCGAACACACACACACGAAAATATCTTCATAACATTGGGGTAAGTGAAGTTTCTTAAGTAAAACAAAATATTAGTCATAGTACTCTTCCCCTAAAAAAAGATCATTTTGAGTATGTTAAAATTGAGCCACTGTTTATTATATACCAGTAAGAGTGAAAAGAGAAACTAAAGAGTAGATATTTGCAATACATGCATCAGACAAAAAGCTCATACCTAGGATACATAAGCTTCTATAAATCAAAAGGAAAAGCAGATAACCCAATAGCAAAAGACAAAAGAGAATATCCAAATGCCAAATAAACTATGGAAAGGGGCTCAAATCAACTTTATTGCTCACCAGGGAAATGCAAATTAAAGTAACAATTAAATATCACAACATACCTACTGTGATGACTAAATAAAAAAGGCTAAAACAATACTGAAGGTTGATAAAGACAAGGAGCAACTGAAACTTTCAGACACTTTTGGGAGAAGTATAATTTTATATAACCATTTTCAAAAACTATTCGGCAGGGTCTGCAGAAACTGAACATATACATATATTAATACTATGACCTAGTAATTCCACTTCTAGTAGACATCCCAGTAGAAATGTGTACACATGTTTACCAAACTATGTACAAGAATTTTCTAAGCAGCATTATTTACAATAGTTCCAAACTTTATATAAACAAGTCACATAAGCTCAGATTGGACTACTCTGAAGGGCATAACCTTGGGTTAGGCAGCTCTCTACCACTGTAGGTGACAGCTGGAGGTTGTCTACTGACCTGACTATATTCTGTGGTTATATAGCAAGTCCTTGCTTATAAAGGTATCTCAATTGTTCATCCTATTTCAACAACAGGGAGAGGAACTTAGTGATTAAAATTTTAACCGTAGCTGTAGTGGTAGAGAGGTTGGGCCAAATGTGATTTCCGGTCCAAAAGTGATCACTCTCAAAATTTCAATATGGAAAAGTGATATTCCTGTGACATGTTTAATACCCCATCCACATCAATGATAAAATTCTTTGGAAATCTGATGGCAGGAAATCAGGTTAAGTGAAAGAGGCAGAGAAGAAAGCTTGATAGGAGTTGTGTATGTCTAAGTTCACTATAGCAAATATTTCTGGGACAGGTCGATAACTTATCCTGCTTTTTGCACAGATGTGAGTGGTGTACACATTTCCCTCCTCCATGAGAACACTCACTTTCCTAGTAATAGAACCATGTGTATTCTCTTTGCCACTTTACAAAAGCCATTTTGCAATCTCTTCTTGTTTTGTTAGTTTTCAGCTTAACCACTGTTCACATTTGTGCATGTATTGGTGTCTGTATGCATGTGTGAGAGAAAGAGTGGGACTGTCCATTAAATTAAATAATTTTTCATAAGATTGAATTACTTTCTTAATGAAAAATGCCCATCAGGTTGTGGAATAATTATGGATTGTGGCTTTCCTGAATTTTTAAATGGGAAATTTTTCATTCATTGTCAACAGCTTAGAGTCTTCTGTGGTACACCCCTGTGGTGTGAAAGCATTTTTTTTTAATAAGTGTTCAAAGAACTAAACATATGCCTTAAGAAGAGTTGAATATGTATGTGTGGTATGTGTTGTATGTGCATACTTGTTGCAGGAAGTATGGAAATCATGATTGCTGGAAATATGTATTTCCTCAGGAATGTTCCTGCTTTCTAGATATTCCTCTGGGACAGAAAATTAAGACAGTATGCACAGAGGGCAAACAAAGTCTATCATAACAATCACTGGTGTTCTCACACCTGCCTTATAATTGAACTAAAACTGGAGATCTATAATTTGTAAATAAAATATCTTGTTAGTTAAATAATTATATTTCTAAGGTGTTTTCAGAGATTATCTTTACTGGCTACCATCTGTTCCTAAAGCATTTTCATACATTGACTAAGACTTATTATTCATGTTTACTCCCTCCATACTCATTTTTATATGATCACAAATCTTCTGAGTGAGGGTTTCCAGACTTTTGGAAGAGTCACAAGCTCAGAGAAGAGATTTGGCAAAGCAGATAGGGAGTGAATGGGACCCTTTCTTTTGACAATGCAGGAACACTCTTAAGCCAAATCAGAATGTAATTATTTCACAGGATACTGAGTAACCATGGTGGATAGTTGGAAAGGATGACCTTGACAGTCTCTCTCAATTTCAACAATCTACTAATCAAAACTTTAATCTCATACTGACACTAAAACAAACAAACAAAAAAAACCCAGTAATAAAACTGAAAAAAAAAAAGTCATATGCATACCTGAAGAACCAAGAAACACAATTTATTATCTTGGAATAAGGAAACAGTCAAATATAATGGAAAATCACATATAATGAAATAAACACTATGGGAGTAAAATTCATCCAGATATTAAGAAATCTGTAATAAAACACAGTGATAGTGAGAACTGCTCTAATATTATTTATTGGAAAATAAATCAAGTCAATTAAAAAGTACATTTTATAGGGAGGTCCACATAACAAATGGTTTCTGCTTCAATTCATATTTTATATTAAATATTTTAAAGAAAACATTAATTCACACTTTGCAATAATGAAATGTTTAGGTAGTCTAGAAATTTTAATTATAATCAATATGTATTAATTCACTGCTCTCAGTCACAAATGCCTATTTGAGGTATATCTGCCATGAGGCAGTAGTAACTTTCCTCTGCACTATTTATGTAACACCAAGCCTTCAGTGGTTATTTCATTAAAATCTGCTACCACTGTTGATGCTCTTTAGTTAGAGTTGATGGTAATCTCTGAAGCACGAACACTTGTTCCCCCATTTCCACTTGTGATAAATAAAACCTTTCCCTGATCCAGTTGAAACATTATTTATCACATGTAGGATAAACAGGAAGGAAGGTATCATAAACTATCTTTAAACGCAGAATATCTTGAATGTTCAACAAGACTGTGGCAGAAGCAGATAAAAATCTTTTCCAGTTGCTTAAAGATGGCTGGGTTATTCTCTCTCACCCACCTTTGCAGTATTTTTACATGTATAATTTTAAACATAGTATTCTTTCTCACAACCCTGACTATCTGTTCATGACCCACATGCTACAAAAGAAAAAAAAAAAAAAGCTGACTTTGTGAATACAATTTAAAGTCCACAAAATAACATACCACATTTCAAAATCCAAAAATCCAATTTAATTTTGTTTTGTGTAGTCTCCTTTAAAGAAAGCTTGCCTGTGCAGCAAGCCTGTCAACGAATACTTCCCCTCATTATCTGAGATGACATGGCAGTTGAGTAATCATGCAGGCTACACTAAAAATGTATGTGTCTAGTTAATTTGGGCAGTTTATTTTGATAGCATGCACCTCTTTCTGATTATAGCAGGTGTTTCAAAGATAAATTTGCTGAAAATTGTATTTTGTTTAAACAACAGCAGCATGTACATTTATGGCCTTACTATATTAAAAAACATTTATTGTCTGGCAGCAATAGATATAATTACAAACATTTATGACAGTAATTGGAGCTATTACTCCTGCATGGAGCCTCATGGAGACCAACTTATTGCTACTTATATTTACATTTGCTGCTGGTAATTGTAAAAGCTGATTTCTAAAAATTTGATGCCTTTTAAAAAAGTTATATGAATATTTCTCAACAAAAGGTCTACCTACCAGAAAATCTATCAGAATTATAAATGCAGTTTCTCCATTATTCATACAACAGGCAGAATCTCATTTTAATGACTAATATATACATAAAATGTATTCCTGTATCTTAGCACACAAAATATATTAATATTACACCTTTTTGATCATGGATACAAGAATCCTATCAATATAGCCTATCCAATAGCCAGAGTACAAGTGATAAACTATAACAATTTATAAATTCCAATAGGTTGGGAATATTTAGAAAGATAAATTTTATTAACACTCTTCTTACACTGTATCCAAACACAATGATGGCAGAAGGTCAAAGCAAGTTACTGTCCCCACTGCTTTGGAAGGAAAATAAAAATACCTTCTATTGCTTCCAGATACAGATTTGTCTACAATAGTAAAATGAGAAAGCCCGCGATTATACATTTCTGTAGGATCTGGCTTCCAATTTGAAGAGACTTAGATCTAATACAGCAATTCTGTGGTCCCTCCGGGTTCATTTCAATGGATTCCATCTGCTGATTAATGAAGGCCTCTCTCCTCCCTCTTAGTTTTAGTTCTCAAAGAGACTAGGGAGCCCAAAGGCTCAAGACTTTTGCAATAATTCCATCCTCAGCACAATGATTCTTCTCGAAAGGTTTCTTGCTGCGGATCACCCAAGGCAAAACCAGTAAGGTTTATTTACGTTAAAACAAAATCCAATTGCTTGGAGTTGAAATTTAAAGTTTAAGGTTCTTTTTACAACTACACCCTGAGAAAGTCAGACACTGAAGAACAGCTCAGTGAATCAAAGGCTTGAAATAATTAGAAACATATGCTGTAAATGTATATTTCCAAAGCCTAAAAAATATCCAAATCCCTTGCAATGAACCTAAAGATTCACATAATGACTAAAAACTTTTTGGTGAAATGAAGAAGGTACCTAGCCAACTATCTTTTAAAATAACAAAGCAGGAAACATTTAATAATAATTTAGGAAAAAACCTATTTAAGTCATTAATCAAAGTTTTAATTACAATATGCACAGGGCATTTAGGCATGATTGAACACTTGTTCACTGTATTAAATACCTAATATTAAATCATTATAATATATAATCTTTGAAGAATAAATACTATATAATTGAAGAAAAGGGCCTGTATAAGGTTTAGTTGAAAACTAACTTCACACTTGCTGCTCTTATTTCTGGAGAAGAAAAATAAGTATTATTAATGTTTACTTGGTTTCTATTATGGCAAAAACCCTTGACTTGAAAAAGTCATTATCCTGATAAAGACTAATAAGGTTGATCATTTAAAAAAGCTACCGGTATTTCCCCTCAGTTCAGTGGATGAAGTTGAGAGATTGAATACAGTCATGCGTTGCTTAAAGACAGGGGTATGTATGTTCTAAGAAATGTTTTGTTAGGGGATTTCATCCTTTTGTGAACAGCACAGAGCATACAGAAATCTAGAAGGTATAACCTACTACACACCTAGGCTCTCTGGAATAGCCTATTACTACTAGGCTATAAACCTGTATAGCATGTTACTGTACTAACACTACAGGCAACTGTAATGGTGGTATTTGTATATCTGAACATAGAAAAGGTACAGTAAAAATATGGTATAAAAGATTAAGACAGTATACCTTAGGATATTTACCATGAATGGAGCTTGTAGGACTGGAAGTTGCTCTGGGTAAGTCAGTAACTGAGCAGTGAATGAATGTGAAGGCCTACAACATTACTGTCTACTGCTGTAGACTTTATACTGTACACTTAGGCTACACTAAATTTATAGAACATGACATTAAATCAAGAACAAGAGAAAATGATGCAATCGAGAGACATGGTAAACGTAAGATGTATGAGGCTGCTGCTGGTGTAACAACATACTGTTTTACAGCAAACTGTATAAATACTGTACATGTAGGCTATACTAAATTTATTAAAAAATTTCTTTCATTAAAATAAATTAACCTTAGCTTACTGTAACTTTTTACATTATAAACTTTTTAATTTTTACTTTTCAAATCTTATAATAGCTTAAAATATAAACATGTTATATAGCTATATAAAAATATTTCTTTATAAAAATTCTTATCCCACAAGCTTCTGTTTTTATTTTTTAAACTTTTTTTTTCAACACACACATTAGTTTAGGCCTAAACACAGGGTAGGATTAGCAATATCACCTTCGCATTTTGTCCTAAAGGAAGGTCTTCAGGGGCAATAATACATGGAGTTGTCACTTTTTTTTTTTTTTGACAGAGAGAGAGAGAGAGAGAGAGAGAGAGAGAGTGAGAGACAGAGACAGAGAGAAGGGGGAGGGCCCAGAACAGTCTCCATAGTTGCACATCATTGGTTTTTCCACATAGTTATATTCCACAGGTGGGCATGGGGCTGTACAGGGCAAGAACTAGGCTGGGGTCTCACCCCGGTGAGAACCGAACGGGGGGCACTCCCCAGTTCAGCATATGGGTCCGCATGGGCGAGGGCCAGGGCCAGGATTCAGTCCTCAGTCCCCGGGGCTGCAAAGTGAGCGCTTAACCCACTGAGCCATCCCAGCTTCCCCAAAGGTAAATATATATATTTTTTTTATTTTTATTGTTTTTGACAGAGAGAGAGAGAGAGAGATACAGAGACAGAGAGAGAACTGAACTGGGGAAACTCCCCAGTTCAGCACATGGGTCCGCACGCGTCGGGCCGGGATTCGATCCTCGGTCCCCGGCACTACAAAGTGAGTGCTTAACCCACTGAGCCATCCTGGCTTAGGAGTTGTCACTTTTTATGATAACGCTGCCTTCTGAAATACTTCTTGAAGAACCTGCCTGAGGCTCTTTTTGAGGAGATGTCACTCTTTTCAGAAGTAAGTCCACGGCTGTTTGCTCTGTTTCTTTTTTTCATCATAGATTTGTTTGTAAGCAGATAATACCATAAACATTTGTCTCCATTAATGACAGTTACAACTCATAGGCTCAGGAGGGGACAGGAATGTTTTAGCTCCACTGTAATGTTATGGGACCACTGTCATATATGTAGTCCGTCACTGACCAAAACATCAATATGTGTGCATGACTGTATACAAATGAACAAGACAATGGGCAGACTATTACACAAAATAGAATTCTGACCCACAATCTGCAGCAACTAGTACAGGAAGCCAAACTCTTCAGCAGTAAGATCAAAATGGTCAGGACTTAATAACTGCCAGCTCCCCCATTTCTTGTGCCCCCAACCACCCCTTCCAATGTAGGACCAATCGGACAAAGCCAACTATCCTCCCCTAACCAATCACATAGGAAGACCTCCTTATAGATAGACCACCTCCAAATTTCTAGTGATATCTCAACATATCTGAAGGCTTCCCGTTTTTCCCCACTAAAAATCTTTTAAATTCTCCTGCCTGCCTTAGAGTCTCTGCCAAACACAAGTGATAGTGGCCAGCTACCTTGCTATAGCAAACTTTGAACAAAAAGGCTTTGATTGTTTTCATTTAGGTGGTTTCCATTTACTTCCACAAAGTCAAACAATGGCTTCATTTTTTAGAGTAAAAAGAGAACTCTGAGTAATATTCCTCAAGAAACACCACTATGTATTTGTTTAGTGATTCAAAATTAATAAACAATACAAAAAGTAAAAATCTATACAAATATATATCCACATGTTCTACTTCCCTAGAAATATAGGACATGTGGAACTTTTTAATAGTTGTTTCAACTACTATTATTATTTAACTTAGCAATTGTCAATTGATTCACTTAAAAGTTAAAAAATAATACCATTATGGAGTTAAAAATATTTCAATTATATTATATGTACCTTTACTTGGGGATAAAAACTAGGAAGAATTACCAAAGTGCTACTTATAGAAATCTGATTACAACTGCATGTAAGAATATAAGGCTGATGGTTAATAAACACTAATGGTGGAACCATTAGTGCAGAAATTTTATAAATTCTTCCCTAATACTTATGTAGGCACTGAATATAAGAGGCCTATGATAGCAAACAGTAATATTACCATAACAATATTGTAACATTACAATAACTGACATTCACTGGGCATTAACTATGTATATATCAGACACTATTTCTTAGTACTTTACAACAACTCTGTGAAGTTAGTCCCATTTTATTGATGAGATGAGAAAAAGGAGGAACAGAGAAGTATATAGTAGTTGGTCCTGGGTCAGACAACTAATAGTGGTAGAAGTATAAATTCTGGGTGCCAAGGGAAGGTGTGTGAGATAGGCTCCATCTTCTTCGGGTCTTTATACCTACCTACCACAGTTCCACTAAGATCTTGAAATTTTGGTTCAGTAAATCAGGAATTGATAGTGGGACTAAATGTATGATCACTACCTTCTGATTCACAGCACATTGCCTGCCCCCGCTCTCCTTGAAATATTGCTTCTGTATTATTTTTATGATTAAAAACAAAGTTTTATTTTAAAAAAAACTCAGCGATTAGGATAATTCTTAACTACGGTAGTTACAGATTTAAATCTAGTCTGATTATAATCACAGATGTTTGCTTTAGCATAAATTCCATTCATTATGTAACAATTGTGGGCACTATTGGGTCTATTAAAGAACAATACAAAAGAAATAACAATATAGAAAAGAAAAGGTTACCGGTAAGAGAAATAAACTCAAGAAAAATAAAAAGGGAAAGCCGGGATGGCTCAGCAGGTTAAGCGCTCGCTTTGAAGCCCCGAGGACCGAGGATCGAATCCCGGCTCTGGCCCAGGCAGACCCACATGTTGAACTGAGATGTGCTTCCCGAATGTGGTGAGGCCCACAGTTCAGTTCAAAAAAAAATTTATTAAAAACAAAAAAAAAGAAAAGAAAATGAAGGAGAGAAAGAACAAAAGTACAAGATGTAGAGTCACCAACAATACTAGTAGACCATTTTTCTAAGTGGCACTGGTATCTACTCTAATTTGGTGTCCTCAGATTGTCCTTCTAAGGAATTGATTGCCGAGCCTTACTCACTTGGTCATAACTGAAGCATTAACTAGAGTGAGATGACTTAGGATTTGGCCGAATTTATTGACTGTTTGGCAGAACTTCTATATTTTTAAACATTATTCCAAGTTGGGGCAGATTTGAGTTGGTCTCCGGCTGTATAACTACTCTAGAAGTCATCACCAGGAACATTCTCTATAACCAACATTAAAAAGGAAATACTAACATTATCCATTCAAGCCAACTTATGACAAAAATAATTTATCTCCACTGTGGAAAATATTATTTGTATTTTGGCAACATATTTATATTCCTAATTATAAATTGTTTAAGCTAATTTTAAATTTTTGTTTGCATTCTTTGAGAACTGCAAACAGTAACACATGGTACTAAAAACAGGGATAAACTAGCCTAAGTAAAAAATACCTTATGGAGAATATACAAAAAATACTGGTATGTGATAGGGTCTCATCAAAGCACACATACTAAAGTATATAAAAAGAACACAAAAGGAGAGTTACCTATAATTCCCTGGTAGGAAAAAAATGTAAGAAATACACTGAACTTATAAGAAAAAAAGCAAAACAAACATTTGATTCAGTGACAAATAAATATGGGACTTATTTACTACTAACACAAAATCATTTTAAAGAAATTTATAATAGATATAAATAATGGAGACCTTTATTACTTATCTCCCACATATCTATTCTACTTAAAAATTAATCTAACAGTGATCAGTAAAACACATTGATCTGAAAACAATTAATTTCTTTTTTCCCCTCAGACACAAAGCTGCAATCTTTAAAAGTCTTAACTAGCCTGTGGTTGAGTGAAAGGTTATTGTTTTGGCCAAAAGTAAAGGAGAAGGTTTGGTTTTGAGAGAGTCAGGCTGGGATCAACCTCTTCCGATGAAGGATAATGATGAGTCCATGAGAAACCTTATATGTGACCAAATCATTTTTACAAGTATTTCTGAGACAAAAAACATTTATCTATTTATTAGTCCTTTACTGTCTCAAAACTTTTATTTTCTTAAGTAAGCTGAACAATTGCTACATATGAAGTACTTAGAAAAAAGAAAAGCTTGTGAAATACTAGACACAGAGACCAAATGATGTAGAGAAAAATTCTGAAAAAGAAATCAAATATGACTTTAGGTCAATCAGTACGTTTCACTACAAAAACCTAAATTCAAAATACTATTCATATATTCTAAAAAATGCTAAAAAAAACCTTCAAACTTTTATCTACGGTAACACTTTGGAATCTTGCCTATACAATTTGATTTATAATTAGTTTGGCACAGTATATCCTCATAAGATCAAAGCTGGTAATATATGCCATAAGACTGACAATCCAATTGTCAACTGGTTAATTTTTCCCCAAAGCAGAAAAACATTGATTTTCTAAGTACCCACAATTTTGTTTGCTGCAATATTGGTTTGTAATAGAATTTGACCTGCACTTAGTTTTGTTAAACTATATGTTAGTAGTTACATTTATATTCTTTTTTCTTTATTCAGTTACTTCTATTATATGAAAATCAATGGCCATGCTTAAAAAACACTCTTTTGTGATACTATTAGGTTCTAAATGCGATGTTTGATTTCAAGAGTTTACTTATCTTCAAAGTAAATAAATTAAACTTGTTTCCATGTGGGATTAAGAGGTACTTGAGAGTTTCCAAACACACAATTATTTTAATATGTCATTCTAACTAGAATCACAATAGTGATTTTTAATTTTATGAAGTGACTTTGTTCTGACAAAACTAAAATATCAGAAATGGGATTTTTAGAAAAATATACGTTTTTGTAAATTATGACTTCCAGCAGAGATCTAATCTGAAGAGATTCTTATTAATATGTTCAACAGACTCTCAGTTAACCAGCACCCATGGAGACTGACAGATGCGAATAAATGTAAGTAGTGTAGACTCTCCATTAATCAGAACTCAAGCAACTGGCACTCTCAAGCAACCAGCAAAATCTCAAGCAACCGGCAAAAAATTGTGCTGGTTGCTTGAGTGACAATTAACAGAGAGTTTACTATATTTACATATGAGATATAGAAACAATGAATTCAGCCCTAATGTAGTCAAATAATAGCTGTCCTCTATAATGATGAGGTAAATATATGGTAAACAGGCTGTAGGATTTACCCACTTGACCTTAGATCGTTTGTTCCATAGCTGTTCATAGTCTAATAAGACCTCTGCTTTCCTTTTTCTGTTCTAGGACTGCCCTAGGAATATTGGGTACTTCTCACCTTCTCCAGGATACAGTTCTTCAAGCCCAAATCCAGACATTCTAAGAATGAATTACTGTATTTTTTGCTCCATAAGATGCAAGTTTCCTGCCTGCAGTCCCTGCTTTCTGATCTGGCTGCAGGCTTCCCCACGGCATCATTAAGGTCCCCAACGTGCACTCTTTTTTGCAGTATTCGCTTCATAAGATGCACACACTTTTCCCTCCACTTTTTTGGGGGGAAAAAGTGCGTCTTATGGAGCGAAAAATATGGTAGCTTCCAGGGCACTCTGAAAACAGCAATCTTTGCAGACCTTCTACTTTGGGGGCAGATATAGGACCACATTTTCAGTGACATACTTCTCTGGAAGTCTTGTTCCATAATGCTGAGACTCTAAGGCTAAAAATTCTTTAATTTCGTTACCTACTGGTAGATGTTTCTTTAGCCCCTTTTGTAAAGATTACTGTATTATAGTACTAATGAGAACAGTATTGTCTAGTCAGCTATTAGCTTTTTCTGAAGTTCTTACTAATAAATTATAGATAAAAAGGGAGCAAAAACCTGATTAAATGGGCTAGTTCATTTGGCCTAATTCCCAAATCTAATTGCATATGGTTTCTTGATTATTTTCTTAATATATAACTTATAAATATATGCACTGAATAGATTAGGTAAGGCAACTTCTAGAATGTATTCTGTTTGCTATGCCATTCAGCAGAATTCTATATCATCTTTCAACTTTACTCAGTTGGTATAGAGTCCTAGAATTTCAATTTCATTCCCTATTCACCTTAGTTAGATCCATTCCTTGGTTTTTTGGACCATGTTACATTATTTATTCATTCAATGATGATTTAAATCTCTAATAAAAAACTAAAAACAAAATCCTAACACCCTTCTTAAATTACTGGTATAATGGGAGTGTTCTTGACCCTGAAATTGCCTTATGAAAATCTATTTGACCAAAATGTGTTCTCTTTTCTATACCTTATTGTCAGTCCTGATCGTGAGTTTCAGTTGTGGTAGTACGCGCTCCACTTCTAGACTCCATTCCGCAGCATCTGTTGTAGATTCTAAAATATCTTCTTGCTTGGCAGACTCGTTCATATCCTAAGAAAGGAAAGATATCACAAGATTGAGTGTTTATAAAAAGTGGTAAAATTTTGAAGCTTTTTAGAAGCACTGCACAATTTATATTAAGCATGCTAATGTTAAAATTATAGTGGCTGAAGAAATTCTTTTCTGTTCTATCCATGTTGAAAGACAATAATGGAGCAACTTGGTAGAATAGCAAAATTAGTATTGTAAAAAAGAAACAAATATATTATTCAAATATTTTTGCAAAGAACAAATTTTCTAAGTTATCAGAGTGAATTCAAGAGAAAATATCAATGGTCAAGCAATTTAAAAGTGTTAACTGGTAACAGTTGAGGAGATACAAACACAGGTTTGGTAAGAAAACACTGTCATAGTTTGAATTTACTATACCAAAATACAAACAAAAAATTTCAAAGACAAAAAAGGCGAAATTCTGGAAGGAAAGGGCTCATTATTTATAGATTTTTTATTCATAATTAAAGTGATATTTGAGTTAGGTTAAATTGCAAGGTAGCTTTAAAAAGTGACTTTGTGTAGACCTACATGAACTCAAATAGGGTGAGGGACAAATTTCTGCATTTGGTTTTTGCTGTTGACTAACAAAATCAATTCAAGTCTGTTTGGAATCCCCACACCCCACCCCTTTTTCTCAGCCCTTCACATTTCAACATTAAGTATATATGAATCTGAAAATGTAAAGAATGCACAAATTAATGATTTAAAGATAAAGCCTAACACATTCATTTTAGCAGTAAGTTTTCCTTTTAAGCTTCCTGATAAATTACAAGAAAACGTTAAGAAAAAATGTAAAAATTTACTCACATGGAAAAAATAAACCTGAGAGATATAAACAGCCAAATATAATATATTACCCTTGTCTGGGTTCTAATTTAAATACTCTGTAAAAGGATGTTTTTGAGTAAATCAGAGAAATTTGAATGTGAATTAATTTTATAGGTATGATAATAACATGGTGGTTATGTATAAAAATAGTCCTTATAAATTAGAGATAAAGGCTGAAATATATACAGAGAAATTGCCATGATGTCTGAAATTTACTTTAAAACTACGGGGCAAAGAAAGGAGGGAGGATTTAGAGAAAACACAATTAACAAAATGTTTTAGCTGTTGAAACTGGGTCATGTCACTCTAATTTTGTATATATTTGAAATATTCCATGATACAAAATTTAAGAATAAAAGACTATATAAACAACCTCAAGGTAAAATTACATTCTCAATAAGAATTTATGTCACTAATAGACATTCCTTAAATGAAAGCTCATTAAACTAAGGTGACCAGACATTCAGCTTTTGGCGGGACAGTCCCGATTTTTAACAATTTGTTTCGCGTCCCGCGGCGTTTTTAAAAAGTCCCGATTTTTGGAAGGAATGCATGACAAGCTAGGGAACGGCAGGAGATAGACCAAATTTTTAATCAAGAACCCCCTCTCCCCCAGTCAATGGTATCCCACTTTACCAATGTTAAAATTTGGTCACCTTATAAGTCTTTCCAATTTAGTCTAAGAATAACCTTATACTGGGATTTGTATTTTGGTTGGAGCCTGAGGTCTTTAGGGGCTCTGAACTCACTCCCCACCGAGTCTCTAAGATTTTGCTAACATGAGAAAGCCCCTCTTCCTCTTAGCTCATATTAGCAAATTCTGAACAGACTCAGAGAGCCTTATAAGAAATACAGTATATTACCTTTTATTCAGAAATTCAGGGGGCTATATAGTTCTAACCACAATTAGAAGATGGATAACTAATATATGTTTTTATATTTTATAATATGTGATCTGAATTTACTTAGTCACACTTTACATAAACCACCAGAAGTATAAAAAAATAAACATTAACTTAAGTAATAAAAAATGTTCCATATTCTAAACTTCACAGTGCTCAATTAAATATAGAAACATTGTATTATCTTGAGTGTACCAGGAACCAGCCTGGCTGAACGAAGTCCCTGAGTTCGAGTGGTGGGAAATGAAGACAGACCAAATGATCTGCGGACTGTCCTCAACAGGAGCAGCCCCAAATAGCTTTATTCAATCACTTATATAGCCAAGGTTCATGTCATTACAAGGAACAAGGAAAGACAAAAAAGGAGTTTTTCAACCACATCCAAAACTACTCATTAACTGAAGTACAGCGCAGGCAGTTTGTTATCAGGAACATGCAGACCCTCTCCCATGCATTCCTTTCATCCCACAGCCTGTGATATAACACCTGGTGCCAGCTGTCTGACCTTCATGCGAAGCTACATGTATACATTTTTCTATATCTAATCACCCAACTACCCCCCGAGGGAGTTGAAAGTGGGGACCGAGGCCCTGCCATCAAGGCCCCAGATTGGCCTTCCCTGAGAGGTCAAGGGAACAGAGGCCCTGCCATCAAGGCCCCCTAAAACCTCTCCGTTCAGGCACAGGATCGGCTCCCAACATTTTAATAGAAATGCTATGTGTGTCTCTGTAAATTGAATCAAGGTAGCATAAAAGCACCATAGTTGGGGAGGGGTTGCAGTATTTACAAAATAGACATGTGTGAAGTTATACCAAGATGTAAGTGATGGCAGAAGAAGAGACACTGGGTCTTGAAGTTGAAACCTAAAGCCATGGGGAAATTTATATCATGAAACTCTATATTGCCACCCATTAAACGCATATACTTGGAGGACCCAGGTAATTGCAATGCTCTAGACAGTGGTCAGCAAACTGTGGCTCGTGAGCCGCAGTTTGCCGACCACTGCTCTAGGAGGCTCAGTTCTGACTCATTTTCCATACCAAACAGGGTAGCTTTGTGGGGATGGAGGTGGAGTGGGAGGATGTATACACTAACCCATGGTATGTGAGTCCTGACATTTGGGAGGTGTGTGAAATATATATACAGGCTTGCTCCTGCCAGGGTTATGGGCCCCAAATTCCAAACCAGCGAAGCCATCCTAAAACAAAGGGGCACATCCTCTCAGCAGCAGTTGTGTATGGTTCTTAATAAAACATAGATATTCTGGTCGCTGACTTAAAAATAAGTTTGATTTATGAAACCACTGCTTGGGTGAAATGAAACTGCAGGCTAACTGATTAAATCTGAGCCAAGGCTCCTGATCCCATCCCCTCATTCCTACCCCTCTTCTTTCCATTCCTTACAGCAGGGGTGTCAAACTCAATTAAAACACAGGCCATTTGGTGCAACAGGCAAGATTCACGCGGGCCACATCACATTTACAAACATCGCCGGAACTGAGTCAGCACATTTACACACGCCCACAGGCCCCCAGGAAAGGCACTGGGCCACGTGTATACTCGTCTTCAGTAGTTAAAGGGTTAACGAGGGAATTGTGTGTATGGTA
>PVKE010003777.1:0-47179 GCA_004027555.1 Craseonycteris thonglongyai
TTCAGTGCATAGTTATTTCTATTTTACTTTTTGACAGATAGAGAGAGAGACAGAGACAGAGACAGTTAGAGAACCAAACTGTGGGAACTCCCCAGTTCAGCACGTGGGTCCTGCCTGGGCCAGAGCCGGGATTCGATCCTCGGTCCTCATGGCCTCAAAGCGAGCGCTCAACCCGCTGAGCCGTCCCGGCTTTCCCCTAGCTTCCTTTTTTTATCTTCCAGATCACCTTTACTTTTCTTGGCTCTTGGAATTCTCAGCTGATTTTTAGAATCAACTTGTCAATTTCCACAGAATAAAATCTGCTAGTATTTTGACTGAGATTGCGCTGAATCGAAGGATTAATTTGAAGAGAACTGACACCCTGGCAGTAGTGAATCATCCAGTCTATGAGTATGGTCCTGCCCTCCATTTATTTAGATTTTCCTTCTTCCCTTTCAATAACGATACGCTGTTTACAGTGAAGAGGTCTTGCACGTGTTTCGTTAAATTTATTCCTAGACATGGCATGTTTTTTGGTGATTAGGCAAATATTACAGATATTGATTAAATGAAGTAACACCAACTTGAACACATCATTTTGGAAAACCAGCCCATACATTCTTAAGGCATCTTTCCCAGGAACTATTAATTAACCAGGATGCTGAAGCTATACCAGGACAGCCAAAAAAGTGACATCAGAGGTCAAGAAGGGAATGACTGGCCTGGAATAAACTCAGAAAAAAACAAGCTCTCAATCTGAGTTTGAATTTAACCCAACAGCCACCAGATGGCCTCAGGGTGAAAAAAAAAAAAATCTCGAAAAGCGTATCATTCAGTCACAACTCAGGGACTTGATACACTTGATGCAAGGTCCCATTCAGTCTATGAGCTCCAGAAACTGTGGCTAAACATTAGCCTCAACAGCCCTCGGTGGGAGCGGAGGTCCCACTTCAGCTTCTTTGCCCTCCTTCCAGCTCCACAGGAACTCTCATCGGGGGAACAGACAGAAGCCGGGCCTGGCTGCTTCCTAGGAACAGTCGCTGGCAAGGCTGAGGTGCTCACTTTCAGCTGCCTCTGAGTCTGAACCAGTGACTCACACCCCTCCTCTGAGCCCAGCTCACAGGCAGACTCCTCCACCTGCCAAGCCCTGGCTGCCAAGACAGCTCTGGTTCTCACCTCCTTCCTCTTTCCACCAGGCTGGACAAGAAAAAGGCCAAAAAATGAAGTCTTTGAGACATTAAGATTACTTATAAAACACAAAAAAGGAGAATGACTTTGTTGTTCCTTCTGCTCACATAACTCCCTTCCAGTCTCTTGGATGCCCCTCCCCCTTGATCAATGTAGCAATCTTGGTTATTTACTGAATCAACAAATATTCACTGAGCAACTACCATGTGCCGGGCAGTATTTTGAGCACCTGAGATACGGCAAAGAACAGCACAACCAAGTCTTTCCTTCTTGCAGCTTTACAGTTGTTGGCCTGAGAGGTGACCATGCCCTCAGGGAACATTGGGAGGGGCAGGGAACAGGACCATCAGTTGCAAATCAAAACAATGTTAGATGTGCAGGGCTATCTTAGTTTGGGTTCCCCCAAAAGCAGATCCTAAAAGAAGGATTTGAGAGCCAGTTGTTCATTAAGGAAGCCAGTTGTTCATTGAGTCCAGGAAAAAGTGGGGAAGTCATGAGGAAGGAGAAAAGTCACACATGTAGACAGTTCATTAATGAGAAGTATACCACTGTGGGCAACTGAGGTTCAATCCTGGGACACCTTTGTAGAGGCTTATAGAATGCACCTTAAAAGTCTCCTGCTGAAGGGCAAGGAAGCTCAGGGGCTTGTTTACCCACCAGCTCCCACCCCTCATTAGTAGAGGGTCACCCCTAGGGTCTTCACTCCCTGGCGCCTCAGGCAGAAAGCGGCAGGGACCATCTGCAGGTGACATCTGGGATGTGTTACAGGGATGTGGGTGGCACCGGCAGCATCTGGTATTCCCAATGATCATGTTCCTGTTATGCCCAGCACCTAGTGCAATTTCAGGTACAGAGTAGGCACTCAATAATATTTGTTGAGTAGTTGAATATTTATCACCTAAAGATGTCTTTAAAGCTTTTCTAGAATCAGCAGGAAAAAGGGCCCTGAACTTGGACTTGGAAATAGTGGGTTCAAAGCACAGTAAGCTGTGTGACCTTGGGGAGGTCCTTTCTCCTTCCTGATCTCTGTCTTCACAGTCATAACCCCTGTAGAGACTATAACCCCTGCCTCGCCTGCCTCATGGGATTGTGATGAGGCGTCCATGGCAGAAACACCGCGACAGTGCTTTGGAACACCAGAACATGCTGAAACTATTTTCTGTGGAAAGAGCCGGGAATATGGAATGAGATCTAGAAAAGTAGATTCTTGGCCAAGTTAAATTCTCTGACTCTGTTTCCTCCCCAATAAAACAGGCACAATGGCAATCAGGCCACAGCATCTGTCAGGGTGTTGATCTGGGGCTCGAGAGGCACGATAATGCATGCCATGTAAGCCAGTCCTTCTGAAACTCTCCTAAAGGGACAATGAAGGGATGTGAGTTTTTAAAGAGGGATCATAAACTCACGATGACAAAGCGTCAGGAGAGGAAACAAGCGCCACAAAACCTGGGAAGCCAGAAAGCAGATGGCCAACTAGCAAAGGGCTTACCTAGAAGAGAAAGGTAAATGCTAAAATAATGCTGGGAGCAACCAAAAGGGAAGGTAGCTTGCCCAAACATTAGGAACCAGACACTGTTGGAAGAGAAGCTGAATAAAGTAAAAACAGGAAGAAAGCCTTCTTCTGAAAGCCTTTTTAAGAAATTAGAGCTCCAAATCCCAACCCCATCTGTGGATGGGACCCAGGAATCCATGTTTTACAAGCGCTCCAAGTGACCAAGGAAGGGGCCCTCCAGGGATTATCTAATTCCAAAGGCAGGTGCACTTATAGTTGTCATCTGTGGACTAGGCTACTTTACAACCCTGTAAGGATAGAAGTTTAGTTGTAGGAAAACTAATAGCAATGTAAATTTTTCTTGTCCATTGAAATGCAAATGAATTTGTCCAGCAGAGATGTTAGAAAAGATAACCCCTTCCCAGTCCATTGCTCTATAGGATATTAACTAGCTTTATCTCCATTGGCAAATTCATTTCAGTTTATTCCTGATTATATACGAGGGCTGTCCAAAAAAAGAATAAATCCAGCCACAAATGCCTCTATTTTTGATATGACATGGCTGGATACTTACCAGACAGTCCATGCATATCTGTTCAAACTTTCCCCTTAATTGGTTTTAATAATTTCCTGGTCCCCTCATTAATTAAGAAGCTAAATAAGTGCAGTCTTTAACATAAGTTCACTTGGTATGTGTATGAGAGCCATCATTTTACCTTCTTGAGAAGTTTACTGCAGCATAGTGATTCTCGTAGTGAAGTCCCTGACCAGCTACCACTGCAGCATCACCGGGAACCTGTCAGAGATGCAGGTTCTCAGACCTCACCCAGATCTGCAGAATTGGAAACTCTGGGGGTGGGGCCCAGCCCTTTGTGCTGTAAGGAGCCCCCCAGCCCAGCCCACCCCACCAGGTTCTGATGCACACTGGTGTCTGAGACGTGCTTGCTTTAGCACTCCCATCAAATGCTACCAAGATGCTGCTTTATCCTTAACTTTGCTGAAAGCTTGAAACCTGACCGTCTGCATGGTCTCTTAACACAGCCTGTCTGTGATGGAGAATGAGCCAGGCCACCCTTGTCTCACGTCTCCAGGGACACCTCAGCTCTCCCATCACCCACTCCCTGTCTCTCCCTGCAGTGCAAAAGGATATAACAAGGGTCCTTTGTGAGCTGGAGAGAACATGAATGTCAAGATATCCTTGAGGGGTTCATCTAGGGCCTGTTAGCGCCTGCTGACCTGACTCTGTGGCAGCTAAAACCCCCAGCTTCAGAACTAATGGTCCCAAAGGGGCCATGACTCCAAAGAGAAGGGAGGACAGAGAAAAAACATGATCTCAGAACCCAGCCCCAAATGTTGTGTTTATTTATTCTCTGCCTCCTGCAATAATGGAGTGTTATTTCATTGCTGGCAGATGCAACGTAAAAGGCCCATTGTGTGCTGCTCTGGAGCACATATGTCACCCATTTGTCTTGCAGCCTGACCGGCGCTTTGTCCCGTTCACAGGAAACCCTCCCTGACAGCAGAACACCATACAAGCCTGATAACTGCCCTTCACAGGGGAAGGTCCACCCGAGATAGTGCCTACTCTTCCTCCACACAACTGATAGGATGGGCCGGGCATTCTAGCTACTCCTCACACCAACCCCTGCCAAGCCGGCTGCTGCCCACTGCTCTACTGGGGACTCACAGCAGAGGTACATACAGCCCAGGGGGAAGCACCCGTGGGCTGCAGTAGAGCAGTGATTAAGAGATAACACTCAGTGAGGTCTGGGTTCAAATCCTACCCCCACCACTTAGCAGAAGTGTGAACTTGGGTATGTTGCTTCCCCTCTACTAGCCCCCGTTTCTGCAGAACGGGGATGGTAACAGCTTCTTCCTCTAGAGGTGCTGTGAGGACTAAATGAGTTGATCATTATAATTATAGCCCTTAACACAGAGCCATGCCCCCAATAAGTGCTGGTGTTCATACTTGGTGGTGGTGGTGGTGAATGAAATCGACTCCCTTTAAGCTCCCTGGAAGGAGAACAGGGTCCAGAAGTGGAAAATAGGCATCAAGTGGAGACTGACCTAACAGGCCAGTAAGGAGCTGGTTTGAGAAGAACCTCACAACCAATGAGACGCCCCAGCGGGCACTACAGCCCCATGGCAGTTTCATGGGCTGGCCTTGGCCTTGTATGCAAATGCAGGCAAACCTCAAGGCCAGTGGGAAAACCAGATTGAGAAAACTACGTGGAAGCTTTGTTACGTAGAAAAACACTAACCAAATGAATTTCTTCATTCTTCCTTTAATTGCCAAAATCCCTGTCTTTCTTGGAAGACCACTTCTTACCCAAAACCAGCGGTTCCCAACTGGGGGTGACTGTCACAACAGGGACCTTGCTACGGGCATCTAGTGGGTAGAGGCCCCGGATGCTGCTAAACATCCTACAGTGCACAGGACAGCCCCCCACAACAAAGAATTGTGCAGCCCCAAGTGTCAATAGTGCCTAAAGCCAAATGTTGCCTGGATGAGAACACATCCCTTCCTCCTGTGGATTCTTCAGACACCTCATTTGAGCCTGTGTTGGAGCCCTGGCCGGACTCTCCCAGGTGCTGTATTAATAGTGACCTGGTGGCCTCCTGATACAGCAGACAGGGCACAGGCTCTCAATCCTGGTCAGCCAGTCACTGGCAAGGACCCAGAAACAGCCATTTCGCCTCTCTGTGACCATCCCTTCCTCTGAAAAATGGGAATGAGAATCGCTATTTGCAAGGTTATGGTAAGGATCACACAAAACACTCTGTGTGAGCACCTGGCGCATGGCAGGTGCTCAATCGGTTATAGTGACATGTCTGACCAGCTATAGCCCGGAAGGCCACAGTGATGTCCTATCATTGCATCGCCTGTAGCATTGTAGGCTATGCCATGCACATAGTAGGCAATCAGAAATTGTTGTTAAACTAAAGTGTAGTCCTTCATGGCAGCCAAATCTTGAGAAATAAACCCACCTTGTGGACCTGTAGTCCTCTGAATTTAACTGGCTTTGATTTAGTCTTCAGGAGGCACCAATACCTCAGCCTGCCTCTCCCTGGCTCAGTCTCGGGCCCTTCTGGTGAGGAGGGAGGCTGAGATTGGCCTAGTGCGGGGGTGGCGAACCTATGGCATGGTGCCCAAAGTGGCACACGGAGCAATTATTTCGGCATGCGCAGCTGTGAATACCATTTAAAAAATTATTGTTTATGCTCTTATAGACATAAAAATAATCGATACCTCTATCTCACTCGATGGGTTGGCACGCGAGTCGAGCGAGTATACTCTTATTTCATAAACTTTGGCACTCAATCGCCAAAAGGTTCGCCACCCCTGGCCTAGTGATTCTTTCTGGGACTGCCAGCAGCCTCGACCACTGCTTGGGGCGCCACCACCGCAGCTCGGCCATTCCTGGCTGACCGGCCCAATAACCTGCCACGAGCCAAACCTCTGTTACAGCATGTGGAGAAAGAGGTCAAAGGAAATGCCCATTTCCTAACAGAAGGGATGCAAGTCTGCATGAATATGATTTGCATGGAAAACGAGAGAGGACATCACCAGGTTGAACACAGCCTTCCTAAATACACACCCTGCCCACAGCCACCCACTGACACACACCGCTCAGCCACATCCTGAAAGTGATATGGGAAGACCATCTCCACCCCTTGCCCCTGCAAAGCTGTCAGGGGCTCATCTCCTCCCTGCTGCTTCCCTGCTAGAGAAGGTGGCACGGGAGGCACGCTGGGCCAGGAGGGAGGCCCGAGTGCAGATGTGACCCCTGCCTCTGACTGGCTGTACAACAGTAAGCAAGGCCGTCACCTCTCTGAGCCTTAGTTTGCCATCTGTGAAATGAAACGTGGACACGAAGGCTCCTTTGAGCTGTGATTTCTATGCTCTTTCTATGACCAGCCCTGGCTTCACTCCCACACAGGCCTCCTGAATGCCATCCAGACAAACGCTGAGCTAGTCCAAAGCCACCCTTTACTGCTCTCCAAGGCCTGGATCTCCTGTTACGGTAGGAGGTGGCCCCCAAAGAATGGCAGGGTAGAGATATCTCCCCAATGGTTAAAGTTCTCTAGAATAAACACAATGAATCCCGCCTCTTCTCAGCCCTCCCAGGCCAGGCCAGCCTGCCCAGGAAGTATCAGGTGGGGACTCAGATTGCACAGATACATGGTGACACAGACACTCTGCCAGCCCGCAGGAATCCAGGCCAAGAATAGATAATGCTTATACCAAGTGTGCACCATAATTACTAGGTGTCTAAGAGCTAACTGCTCCAGGTACAACAACACTCTTAGCTGCTTCCTCCAAACCCCCGAATAAAAGAAATCCAGGCACAACCATTAACTAAGAGGAGAATTTCACTCCAGATTCCCTCACTTGTCTTATTCCTGAATGCCCCCTCCCCTCTCATGGAGCAGCGTCCAGGTCACATGGGCTCTAGGGCATCCCCTGACACTCCAAGGACTGACTGCATCTCGCCCTCACAGAGCCTCCTTTCCCACGTGCTCCGGAGCACACCCTAGCCGCCTGCCAGCTGTCTTGCACTCTTGACTGAGGGGTAGGCGGAGGGGGCGGAGAGGAAAAACCACAAACTTTACAGTCAGAATACCAACTGTGGCGGCTTGGGCATATTATAATCATTAACCTCTTTGCATCTCAGTTTGTTCATCTGTAAACTAATGTCAGTAAAACTCCCCTTTAGTAAGAGAGTCCTGGGGATTAAATGAAACTATGTAAAGTGCCTGACCTATACGAGAAGCTCAGAAAAGGCTGCGACTTGTACAGGCAGTTTACCCACTGGGCCCAGTGATGCCGTCCCAGGCATGAAACACACGAACAGTTTGAGAAAGAAGCAATTTAAAATCAGAAGTTCTTTTGGCACTTTATTCTTAGTGAATGGGATTCCCTTTGGATTGAGGAAGAATAGATTTACTCTTCTCTAAGAATTCTGCATTCAATTCAGACAGGTGCCGAATCCATGGAGAACTCCAATTTTGTCCTAAGAACCCCCGAGTGGAGGTCAGACCCACATGGGTTTAGGTTTTCAGGTTATCTGAAGCAAATCACCTCACTGGTCAGACCAGATCGCAGTGGCTCACAAGTTCAACTGCACATTAGCATCAGCTGGGAGCTCTTCCCATCCATGGGTGTGCCAGCCCCACCCCAGACCAATTTCACCAGCATCTCTACTGGGCAAGGCCTGGGTATCAGTACTATTAAGAGCTTCCTGGATGATTCTAATGTGAGATACACTGGACAGAAGCTCTCTAAGATCCTTCCCAGGCATCTTGGTGCCTACCACAATGGATGATTCGAAGTAGGCACTAAGTATATGTGTATTGAATAAATGAATAAAGATTCATGTACAATCATGGTAATTGCTCTGGACCCTCTCCCCTTCTCTCTCTCTCTCTCCTCTCAAACAATAAATCTTTAGGGAAAAAAAGCACTTTATTGGAATCATGTTTAACTATCCTCTCCACTAGCTGACAATAGCTCTAGTAGGGCAAAGACCCCTTATTCACCACTGCAATATCCCCAGTGCCTAGTACAAGGCCAGCTGCAGGTGCTCCATATGCACTTACTGCTTGAATGAAGACCCCAAACCTATCTTGTTACTTGTCATTTCAGACAACCCATAGTATTATCATTGTTATCTGATGCTGTAGAACAAAGAACCCCAAAACTTACTGGCTTAAAACAACAATGCTCATTTCTTATCTCTCATTTTCTGTGAGAAATTCGGACAGGGCACAGCAAGGATGGCTTGTCTCTGTTCCATTTCCAGGACCTCAGCTAGAAGATTCAAGGGCTGGGGGCTAGAATTTTCTCAGTTCCCCAGTTATCTGCTGAGAGCCCAGCTGGGGAAGTCAGCCAGAACACCCCACGTCCCCTCTCCAGGGGGCTTCCTCACAGTATGCTGGCTGGGTTCCCAGGGTGGGTGTCCTGAGGAAGTAAGAAAGTGAAGGGGAGAATGAATGTCTCCTTTTTATGACCCAGGCTTACGGATTACATTGCATCACTTCCACCACATTATATTCACTAGAAGCTCATCACTAAGTCCACTCAAGGGGAGGGGAATCAGATTTCACCTTTTGAAAGGAGACATGGTAAAGAACGTGCAAACAAAAATTAAAACTACTACAATCACTTCCTAGCACAAGAGACAAAGGACAGGGTGTGAGCTAAGTGTCTGAAGAAGTAAGGCTTCGGTTCAAATTATTCGTGTGTGACCTAGGGGAAATCACTCTCTGAGACGGTTGCAGTTGTTGATCCGTGGTGGGTTTTACATGCTTGGACTCTTCTTGCCTCAGTGAGCCTAAGAGGAGTGAGCCCCTAATTAGCTTTCTTGAAGTCCTGTGACCCTCCCCATCAATGATCACCCTTGGTTTCTGACCCTGGAAAGTAGCAAGAGGGTGCTATTGGAGCTCTGGGCACCTACTGTAGGAAGTTTGGACACCAGGGATAACTTTAAAAAACAGGTGGGGAACCACTGAGAACCTCAGATTCTCTGAGGCCTTCCCAGTCCCTGCCCAAGCCCGGCTTGTCAGAGAAGGGGCTGGTGAGAAACGCAACCACACACCTAAGGAAGCTAAATCAGCCCACAGGGGCCCAGGAGCCTGCATTTAACCCCTGAGACTGTCATCCTCACTATCTCCTGGTGGGAGAGGAGTCGTAAAGCGCAGGTGGCTGTCTGTTTCACTTTAGTGAAGTTCCTCATTTATGCTCTGTTCCTGTGTTTTCTGCGGAACAGCTCCCAGGAAGGGGAGGAGGCCTTGGTCTCCGCTGTCCTGGGCCCCAGCACAATGGGCCGAGCCTTCACCTTCTTCTGGGCGGCTGGCAGGCCCCAACCATGGCCTCCTACTCCCATGGGTAGCGGTCCCAAGACCCTAGGGCGCAGATGCCCCCTGCTGGGGGATCGGGGGCTCCAGAGCCCTGTCCAGGGAGGAGGGTTGGATGCGAACATTGCTCATCCAGCTCTCTCTGGGGCAGGTCACGGGGTGGAATACAATGTTTTTTAACCCTTTCACTCCCAGAGTTCGTAACCCCAAGCCCCTCGTATGTACCTTTCAGGAACGCGCGCGCGCGCCAAGAGAGCTCTACGCTCACCCCAGTGTGACGACCTTGGCTGACAGACAGGGAAACTGAGGCCCACGGGCGGCAGTAACCTACTGGATGTCCCCCAGGAAAACAGACGTTGAATCGGGCCTAGGCCCCCGGTCTTCCTGGCCGTGCTCTGGCGTCTACACTCTGAGGGTCCCAGTTCCCCTTAGGAAATCCCCGACCGCGGGCCTTGAGCCCGGAACCTCCCTGGAGTGTGCGCACCGTTGGGTACATTGTAAACTTCCTCCGCCGCTCCGCAGCCGCTTCACGGCGCCGACAGAGGGGTCAGCGGAGAGCGAACGCCCACCTCCATCCTAGAGGCGACTTGGCGCGGGGGCGGTGAGCGGGCTGGACGCGCGAGGAGGACCCGCCGCGAACGCGCTGGCCCTTTAAGGGGGGGGCGGGGCGCATGCGCGGCGCGGGCCGGAGCCGAGCCCGGTGGGCGACGGGTGGGCGACGGGCGGGCGACGGGCGGGCAGCGGGTGCGGCCGCCGGCAACGGGGCCCCGGGGCGACGGGGACGGCGGAGGCCGCGTCTGCGCGCGCATCCGCACTCTGGGGGCGCTGTCCGGGCACCGGCGCTGCTCGCCGCTCGCCGAGGCTTTATCGTTCGCTCCCAGCCGCGTCCGCGGGTCCGGGCTGCGGGAGCCCCCGGACTTCCCTCCCCGCCCCGCGGCTCCTGCCTCCTCTCCCTTCGCCGGGGCCGCGGGAGCGCGAGCTTACAGCGGCGAAGCATCCTGTGCCCTCCCCGGCCGCGCCACCGCCCATGCTGCAGCCAGTGCAGGGCGGCGACCGGGCAGCAGGAGCCCGCCGCTCGGTGACCTCAGCCTGGCCCCTGCGCGCCTTCCGGGGCGACCCCGCTGACCCCGGGGCCGCGGGGCGAGGCCCGAGCCCGGCGTTGGCTCAGCGGGTGCAGCGCCGCCCCGGGTGCCCGCCTTCTGCCCGCTGAGGCGCGCCCGGCTGGGCACCGGCTGGGCACCGGCTGGGCACCGGCTGGGCACCGGCTGAAGCTTGGCGCTCTCCGCCGCGCCGTTCCCCTTTCCGGGGGCTCCGCTGCAGCTTCCCGGGAGCCGGGGGGCGGGGGCCGAGACAAAGCCCACGTTGTGCGAGGAGCTGGCCCCGCGCGTGGAATGCGCGCCTCGGCGTGCGCCCCCTCCCCGCGTCCCGCCAGCTGCGCGTCTTGGCTCCGGGACGCGTCGCGGCGAAGAAGTCGCGCCCCCTCCGCGCCCTGCTGTCCGGGGGTCGCGGCCTGAGGTCGCCTAGGTCCCCCCCCGGAGCGCAAGCACGTGGGGGCGCGCGATATTTTGCAGAGGACTTTGTCCAAAACCGGGACCTGGGGGCCGGCGGCGCGGGCAGGCGTGCCTTGGCCCTTTCTGTGGCCGCGGGACCGAGCTGCCTGGACCGAGCTGCCCTCTGCAGGCCCGCACTGCTGCCTGTCATTGTTCTCTATCACATGGGAGTGCTTGCTGAAGGCTGCCACGTTGGGGTGTGTTCTCTTTATCCCGTTTTCCAAATAGAACAGCGTCTCGGAGACTGACCCCAGACCACCAACCTCCTCTGCCCCCCACTTCATTGAGGCACTGATTTTTTTGCCCCCTTCGAGTAGTATTTTGTACCGGAGCCACGCCCTGGTTTCTTAAAGGCGCCTTGCACTCTGTTTGGCCATGTGTTACCTCTACAGCTGGTGTGTGGGCAGCCTCCTGTGAGCGCCTCCTATTTTTTCCTTCCTACCGACACATCCTTCCACACCCCTACATCCCCCATCAAGGATTTGGGGATGCCAGTGGGGAGGAAAGTGGTCGGTGGTGGCAGCAGTGGTGCTGCACCCACTGTTGCCACTGCCACCCACGCTGGGGTCAGGCACTGGGAAACCACCGAAGGGGCCTCAGCCCAGAGAGATGATGAGCCAGAGGAGGAAGGGGAAGAGGACCTGCGAGATGGAGGTGTCCCCTTCTTTGTCAACCGGGGTGGCCTGCCTGTGGACGAGGCCACCTGGGAAAGGATGTGGAAGCATGTGGCCAAGATCCACCCTGATGGAGAGAAGGTGGCCCAGCGGATCCGTGGGGCCACGGACCTGCCCAAGGTGAGGAGTTGTGTGTGTTGGGGGCAGGGGTGGCGATCTAGGATTTTCATGTCCTTGGGGTTGAGAGAGCAAAGCCACACTCCTTGGTGAGGTAGAGGCCCATTGGCATGACAAGATTTAAAAAATACAGACAGGTTGTACTTGTCCTGACGAACTCTCCACTGCCATGGAGGCGGTTCTGAGAGGTCCACGTGCCGTTTCCAGAGGGCCCTCCTCCCTGGCTCTTAAAATGCCCGTGTTTTGTGGCAGATTAACAAGTACACTAACGTGGCTTGACATCTTATTTGCTAAGGTAGAGAACTAGGCAGAGAGAAAATGAATGACTAAGGAGGTGACAGGGCTTCATATGTTGAGAAAATAGTTTCATGCATGATCTCACTGAATTCTCAAACAGCCTGCTGAAGTAAGTGCAGTTTGGGGTCCCATTTTCCAGATGGGAAAGATGAAAAAAGTCAGAACTCAGGGTCTCACAGCCTGTGAAGTGTAAGGGCAGAGTAAGGGCCCAATCCCCAGTCTTGGGGCTCCAGGTCCTGTGCTCTGTTGAACACTAGATCAGGGCAGCTAGAAAGGGCCTACAGAGAAGGGTAGAGTCAAACAAGGCTGGCACTCCTCCGTGACGGCTGTCTTCAGTTGTGTCATCGTGAAGGCTGAGGCTGTGTCTCATTCATCTTTGTCTTTTCAAGGCCTCTTGTGTGCCTGGCACAGAGCAGGCACTTATATGCGTTTGCTCAATGAAAGGGTACTTGAGACTGTGCTGGACAGTGCTATGTGGAAATGCAGGTCTGATATTTTTTCCCTCTAACATTTACGGTCAACTAAAGAAGCACTTCCCAATACAGAGGCCTGAAACTCTCAAAGAAAAGCCCTCTGGACAGAGGTCCTTAAGTCCTGACTGCTCAGGTGAAAAGAAAGGGGGCCGGGGAGAGTGGCAGGTAATGTGGGTGAGACAGAGACAAGTGGCCTGTTCTGCTTTTACCAAGTTATTGGTAGAGCCATCAGAAATGGTCTTCTGACAACAGAATTCAGAGCTTGAAGGCTGAGCAACTGCCTCGTGTTTTTAGGGGAAGTAAAATGTGGACTGATTTGGAAGGGCTACACATTTGCCCTCTGTACTGATTTAGAATTTATTTAGCTAATCTCCTATGGTTGGACATTGTTTCCAATAACTTATTGTTATAACAAACACTGTGACTATATCCTAAAATGTAAATTTGGGGGTCTGTCTCTGGTTATTGCCTTGGGATAAATTTTTGGATGAGAAAGTATTGAGTCAAGGGTCTGACCATGTCACTGGCCTTTCGACAGGACCTTAAGCAGGCCCTTTCAACCTGCTGGAGCCAACGTTTTCTCATCTGTCATACCAGGTTTGTTGTGGTGAAGATTAAATGAGAGGCTGTGTTAAAAGCATGTGACAAATTAAAGACTCGAACCAATAGTAGCTATTGGCTGTTCGTTACCTTTTTCTTGTCTTCAGCAGAAGCTAGCTTTCCCTCAGAGCTTTTATGCCAGGGAGGCCACGCCACATGCTTCTCCCACGGCTTCTCCCAAGGGAGCAAGTTGGTGTTTAACAGATGGCTCTCTAGCCGTCTTGCTTATGTCTAAGGCAGGCTATGGGAGAGTGTGAATGGTTCTCCGCAGGCCTGTCACCATTCCTAGAGACTAAGAAAAAGAACTCATTAGCGACTGGTCTGTAATGTCATCTTGTCATCCTCAACCTTCATTTATAGGAAAGGCACCCATGAAGGAATAAAGCTACTGTCTGTGGGGCTGGGGTGGGGTGTCATGACTGACAGGAATGTGGTAGTGTGGAAAGAATTTTGTGAGAGGATTAGAAAAATTCAAAACTTTCCCTCTTCAAACCACAGGGAAAGTATTGTGGATAGAAAACTGGCCCAAGTCTGGGGAAGCCGGGATGGCTCAGCAGGTTAAGCACTCACTTTGCAGCCCAGGGGACCAAGGATCAAATCCCGGCCCTGGCCCGTGCAGACCCATATGCTGAACTGGGGCGTGCTTCCCATGCGGGAGGCCCCCAGTTCAGTTTTTGGACCCCAATTCGGCCCCCAGCCCAGTTCCTGCCCTGCGCAGCCCCTACCCACCTGTGTGGAATGAAACTATGTCAAAGAATTGATGACATACAACTATGGAGACTGCTCTGGGCTCTCCCCCTTCTCTCTGTTTCTCTCTGTCAAAAACAATAAAATAAATCTTCAGAAAAAGAAAAACAAAACCCACCCAAGTCTGTGTGGGGTTCCTCCTTGTCCTTGACCCAGAGTAGAAAGCAACCAGAGAGTCTGGGAGGCATCAAGGTTGGATCCCAGGGTACTAGCCATGGAGTGGACTGAGCACGGGCCTGACCCCTTCCCGAGTGGCCCTGCCCTTGGGTCTGGCACAGAGGCGCGCTTTGCAGAGGTCACACCATGGTGGGCCCAAGAGCTGTTTTGTTGGGATGGCACGATATTTTAGAAGACAGCTTGAGCCAAAATTTAAAATTGGGACGTTTCGCATAAAGATCCAGATTGTTGGCATCTTTTCAGAAAAGTAAGATCTGGGAACAGAGCATCTATGAGACCATATGGCAGTGGCCACTGGAGCTCAGTGGCTCCGTCCCCTCGCCTCCTCCCCCGTTTATGTCACCTGCGTGGCCCCTGCAGGTGGGTGGGGTCTGGGACCCCTGTAGTGTGTGTGATAAAAACAGAGCTCTGCAGTCGGAGCCACCACAATGCACCTGGCTCTCCCGTGGCAGCTTTTGCAAGGAGGGTAGACAGCCTCCTTGGGCCTCAGTTTCTGCAGCTGTAAAATGGGGATCGTGATAATACCCATTTCCAAGGAGTTTGGGAGGAGTTGATAACATAAAAGCATGTGAAATGGGGGCATGTAATTCGTACCCATGGAGCAAGGACTGAGGGGGCAGCCACCCCGCAGGCGCCTTGGAGAAACATCTTTTAGGAGGGGACCAGTGTGTCAAGGGCAGCTGTTTCTGAAAAGGATCCCAGATGCAGGTACAGCCGGTGCTCCTTCCTGGGAGTCTCGCCGTCATGTTCCAAGCTGCCGCCATCTAGAAAAGCTCAGTCAGGGCCCCGATTCCACACCCGGCTGCTCACGGCCTTCTGACTGGCTCTGGCCCGCAGCTCCTGCAGAACGCGGACTCGGACGTCGGGGGCGTGTGCTGAGCCGTGGCTGTGGCACCCACGGCAGTGACGGCGAGCAGCTGTGCTTACTGGCCCTGTTCGAAGGCCTTGGCATGAGCGTCTCCGTTAGGCTGTGAGGCTGCTTCTGTTACGGTGCTCGTTTTACACGCGAGATGTCTGAGGCCCGGAAACATCGGAGAGCTTGATGCCAGTGGCAGGGCTGGGGTTTAGAGAGTGACAGTCTGGCTCTGGAGCCAGCTCTGTCACCCTCTAGGTCGTCCTGCTTCTTGTCCACGAGCTGCGCACTCCCCAAGCCTCCCTAGTGTGCTGGACTGAAGTGGCTCCACCAGCGAGCCTGTCAGGATAGGATTCACGACTTCAGGGGTTCCTAAAGCCCGGGCAACCCTCGGCCTTGGTAGTAGAGGGCATTGTCCCTGAAGAGGTCTGGGTAGCCGATATCACTCGCCCCCACTGCACCCCACCCTGGGACAGTGAGGAAGCATTTCCTGGTTTGGAGGTGGAGGTCGCGGCAAATTCAGGCCACCCGTCCTAGAGTGAGTGGGCCCCGCCACCGGGGCGCACAGGAACTGGCCGTGTGCTTTCCAGTGAATGCGGGTGTACTTGCATGAACCTTCAGAAGAAGGGTGCCCGCTCCACCTGCAGCGGTACCAGGACTCAGCATGAGTCAGGGGGCAGGCTGGACAGCGCCTGCCAGCCAAGCTCGGGGATGGTGGCCTCAGAGGCCTGCTTGTGAACCCTAGCTCTATCTTGACGCTCTTGGTTATCCACAGGTGTGGGGCTGGCAGGGAAGGGAGGTTTTGCAGGGGAACCAGGGCTCCCGTGCCTCCGTGAAACCCCTCCAAAGCAGCTAGGCCATGGCAGTTTGAACCACAGCAAGACCTGTCCCAGAACATGTCCCTCTGGCCTGCCACCATGGACTCACTGCTGGACAGTTTGGGTTAGAGCTGGAAGGCCTGGTCAGTGCCATGATGGGGGCGTGGGTGACACCTGCTGAGGGTACAGTCACCCCTCGCTGGAGCCCCCCCCCCCCAGCCCAGGGCCGGGTCCTGCGAGGATGGGACCCCAGGTAAACCCGTTGTGATCCAGCACTTGAACCAGACGAACCCTGCACCCAAATGCGCTTAACAATAGTATTAACATTCTTATTAAGCCTTGACATTAATGACACTTTTAAATTCAAAATAGTGAGTTAACCTGTGCTTTTCTAAAATTCTTAAATAAACACAAAATTGGAACATCAACATAAGCTCCAAGTTAGGAATTTTGTCAAGTGCCAGGTGGGCGGGGCTGGCCATGGTGGGGTCTGATGGGAGCTTCTGGAAGGGGTTGCCGAGGAGAGAGGCTCAGGGTGGGAGGGACGTGGGGAGGCCCCTCGTGAGGTGGCTTCCCTGGGGGCTGATCCAGGCACTGGATGGGCTGGAAGCTCCAGGGTGAGCCTCCCTCTGTAACCAGGGCTCTTTCTCCACCCCCAGATTCCCATACCGACAGTGCCTACGTTCCAGCCCGCCACACCCGTCCCCGAGCGCCTGGAAGCTGTGCAGCGCTACATCAGGGAGCTGCAGTATCCTCCCGGGTCCAGGGTCATGGCCACTGGCCGGCCGGCGTGCTGGTCCAGAAGCTGGCTGGGGCTGGCTGGAGAGGTATCAGCAGAGCAGCCTCATTGCACAGCTCCCAGGGGTGCTGTTCACCTAGTACATTCACGCCCCGGGGTTGGTGAGCCCAGCCCAAGTCCACCTGAGTATCAGAGGACCTGGATGAAGCCCAGGCCCTCTCTCTGCCACCCACTTCCTCCTCCATGAGATGGGGCAGATGTCTCCTGAGCAACCTGCTGATGGGCGGCTGAATCTAAGTCCACCAGCCCAGCCCTCCTCTGCTGTCCTTGCAGCCCAGCATGGGGAGAGACGGGGAGCTCCCCTGGGTGGTTAAAAACTAGCAGTTTTCGGGAAAGCCGGGATGGCTCGGCGGGTTAAGCACTCGCTTTGAAGCCCCAAGGACCAAGGATGGAATCCCGGCTCCAGCCCAGGCGGACCCACATGCTGAACTGGGGTGTGCTTCCCGAATGCGGTGAGGCCCCCAGTTCAGTTAAAAAACAAACTAGTAGTTTTAAAGGCAGTGGGACGGGGTGTGCAGATAGAGGGACAAAAGGATTTTATGTTCCAGGAGGTAACTTCACATCTTGGGACATCCACCCAGTTCTCCCCGTTTCTTACCTGGCAGGAGGCCAGTTGTCCAGCATGGGACCCACTGAGTCCAATTCCATGGTGTTCCTGCCCTGGGCCCCTCCACCCGCTCTGCCCCGCCCAGAGCCGTGTGTCCTGGGTCTCTGCCAGCCCTCCTAGCTACAGGTGAGGCAGAGATGGGAAGACCAGGGTCTGAGCAGAAAGCCAGGCTGATTACTGAAAGCCGGTTTCAACGCTTCCCTTGCCAGTGGGGAAATTGAGATGTGGAGAGGGGAGGTGGCCACACTGGACCCCCTCACCCCCCCCCCCTTCTCCTCAGGGCCTGTTGCTCCTCAGCTGCTAGGAAATCAAGTGCTAGCAGAGCTGTCCCGAGAGCTCAGCCACTTCCCCAGCCTTGGCGGGCCTGGCTGCCTGCTCCACCACTCCCTTCCTGGGAGGGAAGGCCAGGGGAGAGCAAGGTGGAAACCAGAGATGAGAGAGAAGGTGGGAGAGGGCCCATGTGGGGAAAGCGAAGTGCTCTTCTCTCCCCTGCAGACGATCAGGTCTGTGCATCCTGCAAGGTGCCTCTCGGAATCACTTTATGAGGCCCTTACCCAGGTGCTCCCCAGGGAGTGCTGGGCCCTGGGTCTAGGGGACAGGTCAGGGGAGTGGAACACGCCTCTTACAGACCACGCCAGGAAGCCCTTAACCTGCACCACAGGTACAATCACACAGGGACCCAGTTCTTTGAAATTAAGAAGAACAGACCCCTCACAGGGTAAGTATGGACACGACCGAGGCTCACAGTGTCCCCACCGGTTTGCAGCCCCTTGTGGTGCCTTTGGGTGGACGCTGGGAGGCTGGCAGGGCCTCTCCCCAAGGGAGCATGCTAGCGGGGCCCAGGGTCCTCACTGGAGTGACACAGCTCCCTCGCTGTGCACCCCGGGGCCCTAAGGACAACATACGCATACAAAGGGATCTCTCTTGAGATGAATGGCCAGGGCTCCCATGATGAAAAGGGAGCCCCAACATCCATGCTGAACTGGGAGGGTGACAGGCAGCCCCCCAGTTTGCCTTGTGATGACAGGGGGTGGTCCCTAGTGGATCTCTGTATAGGAGCCTTCTTTTGTTTTTAAGTGAGAGGTGGGCTTAGCAAGAGAGAGCTCTCCCCTCTTCTCTTTCCCTCCAACTGCCTGTGAACTCCCCATTGCAGAGAATCTGTGTGTCACCCCACTTGTCTTACTGGACTCTCTTCTAGTCATGTAGCACAAGGTCCAGTGTTGGAGCAACAGGGACCCCACTGGAGAGTGGGGCCCCCACTGCCTCTCTTGCTTCCTGTTCCATCTAACATGTAGGCCCCCTGGCTAGATTCACCGCACAGAAGCCCCGAGGGCAAAGGAGATTAAGGGGGCTCAGCAAAAAGCTGCCCACGGGCTTAAAGCCCCGTGTTTTCCGAATGAATGTGAACTTTACATCTTGCTCCACACATAATCTGTCCATGTCTTCTTTCTTGTGAAAGATGCTTTACATGGTTTATTAGCTAAATTACTTTATGACCCCCTTTCCAAGCCCCTGGGGGAGTCCAGCCTCCCTCACCCCAAAAGCTTTGATCTGGTTGTCCTGTGGCCGCTGTGTGCCACCCAGCTCCAGCTTCTGGGAGGGAGGCATCCAGCACCCTGGGAAAAGCCAGTGGCCAGGCTGCATTCCCAGACCTGGGGAGCATTTGTGAGGAGGGAGGAGCCAGGCTTCAGGAATAGGCTGTCTTAAAGTGGCCTGAATTCCAAGTTCAGGAGCAGGCTGGGGAGTCACCAGACTCACTGTCTGAAATGCCATGCCCAGGCCCCAGGCAGCTGGCCAGCTGCGGGGGAGCAGTTGCAACCAATCACAGTCTCTTTGAGAACCCATGGATCAGAGGTGTCCATTGTGCTCTGGAAGGGGCAAGGTCAAGGACAAGGTCCCCAGCATCCCTCCCATGCTGTCCCACCAGCCCCCACACCACCATGGCAGGAGACCCCCAGCCCAGTGGCTGTTGAAGAGCTGCCTGGGACTGCATGGACCCCTCCACACTCCCCACCCCCAGAGGTCTCTGGAGCAGGAGCCTGGGGTGGGAGAGCGAGGGAGGGAAGGGGCCTCCTTATCTTCAGTGGCTGCCTCTTCTCCCTCCCGTCTAGCTCAGGATTGATGTGGGCGAAGGGCGGAGCTGGGCCTGAGCTGAGGCAGCTTGGAAGGAAGGAGTCTCAGCCCTAGCATTTCTAGTCCACCTCCCCCGCTGCCACCGGAAGGGGCTAAGGGCTCTGTCCTCATGGCTCTGCCTCCCTTCCCCCCAGGCTGATGGACCTGGCCAAGGAAATGACCAAAGAGGCTCTGCCAATCAAATGCCTGGAAGCGGTGATCCTGGGACTGTATCCTTCCTCAGCCCTGGGGGCCCACAGGGGCAGGCTTACACAGCGCGTTTGGGGGAGGGGTCAGTCCCCAACACCTCAGTTGCTAACTTTCTGGGTTTACTGGGAAGCTCTTTTGAATCGTGTGGACACAGTGACCCTGTTCTCTGAACTCCCAAATCAGGGTACATTGTCTCACAAAGGCTGTTGTGCCATTTCCAATAGCCAGTCTGGGAGAAGCAGGGAGGATGCCCAAGTGTTGGCATTTCCAGAATATGTTGATTTGCGGGGATGATGGATGGGATCTTTAAAACAGAACTGCCTTTTTTTATAAAAGCAACATGGTTTCTCAGTCACTCCCACCCAAAAGGCAGCACTGGGGCCTACAGCAGGGACACCAGGGTAGCAAGGTGGGCAGACAGGCCCCCAGTCAGGGCCGGGTGGGGAGGCAGGTGCTATGGCCAGTTCTCTGTCCTATTTTGCCCAGTGCAAGAACTCCAGCACCTCCTTCATGACCCCACATTCCTTCTCCTTCAGGAGTCACACACCAAAGTGGGGATCCCGCCCACAGTCAAGGAGACTGCTCCCCTAACCTCAGACACACATAGAAGCTGGTCCCGGCAGGATCCCATCAGGGTTTACCTGGTGGCTCATGAGCAGGAAGAAAACAGGACTGCCCCCTCTGGGTGGGGGACCTCCCCGGGTTGGTCACTGCACACAGTGCTGAGTTTGTTCCCATACCTCCTCATCTGTCCTCTGAGCCTGTGCCTTGTGCATCTCTGTCAGTCACTCACCTGCAAGGATTCGGGCTCAGTAAGCCTTCCTCTGAGCCTAGGTGGCGGCCTCTGTAAAAGGTAGTGCCTGCCTCGCGAGGTTGGGGGACAATTAAATGAGTGGGTATGTCGGACACTGGGCACAGTGTCTGTACGTGGTATCTACTCCAAGCTCTTATCCTGTTCATTTCCTTCTACTCATCTGTTCAAGAAGACTTTTACCATTAGGTGCCTCTATGCTGGGCCCCAGAGATACAGCAAAGAACAGGACAGACAAGGTCCCCATGCTTAGACGTTTACATTCTAGCCAGGGACACAGAAAATAAGTAATCAAAGAAACAAGTAACACTATCCCTGGGTGTGGTGAGTGTGCCAGGGAGGAACTGGAGTAGAGCAGATTTGCGTTAGGAAGGCCCGTGAGAAGGGATGGGTCAAGGGCAGTGGGGGAACACCCGGCGGGTCAGAGGAAAGAGCTAGGGCAGAAGTCCTCAGGCGGGAAGTGCAGGTGGGTGGAGAGGTGGCACATGTGAGGAGCAGGGGAAGAGGTTGGAGTGGGCACCTGGGCCAGTGGGGTTGGCCGCCTAGGCCCTGGGCACCAGCTTGGTTTTATTTGCAGGGCAATCGCTGGGTGGGGGGAATGGTGAGAGAACAGGACTGTCTGTGCATCTGTGAGGAAATGTATGTGTGAGAGAGAAAGGAAACGAGAGACTGTGTCTGAGGGAAGGTAGGGGTGAGGGGGAATGTCTGTGGCAGGAAGGAGAGAGGCAGACAGCAGGCCTCTCTCACCCTTCCTTCAGCCACAAGGACTCTGGAGAGCCCTGCAGTTTGGAGTGAGGGGCTCACTGTTAATTATCATCCTGTGAGCCCTGCTGACACGGTAGCAGCCGCCCCGTCACTGAGAGCCCCAACCCGCTAGCGATTCAGTTTATTGAGCACTTCCGGTGTGCCCGGCTCAACACCAGATGGCAGGATCTGGAAGTGAGCAAGACTGGTGCCTGCCTTCAGCTCAGTCCAGGACCCCACACAGCCCTCCTGCCACGTGGGGTGTCCCAGTCCTGCCCCTGCTGCTGGTTCCTTAGCTGGCTGACATGACCAGTTACCTCACCAACAGCATGCCCACCCTGGAACGCTTCCCCATCAGCTTCAAGAGCCACTTCTCAGGGAACTACTTCCGCCACATCGTGCTGGGGGTGAACTTTGGGGGCCGCTACGGGGCCCTGGGCATGAGCCGGCGGGAGGACCTGATGTACAAGCCGCCAGCCTTCCGCTCGCTCAGCGAGCTTGTGCTAGACTACGAGGCCGCCTACAGCCGCTGCTGGCATGTGCTGAAGAAGGTGAAGCTGGGCCAGTGCGTGTCCCACGACCCGCACAGCGTGGAGCAGATAGAGTGGAAGCACTCCGTCCTGGACGTGGACAGGCTGGGCCGCGAGGACTTCCGCAAAGAGCTGGAGCGCCACGCCCGCGACATGCGGCTCAAGGTCAGTGCGGGCGGGCGGCGAGGCTCCTCGCAGGGGCACCCCTGCAGGCAATGCCGCCACCCCACGCCCCAGCAGAGGGAAACCACGGGAGGGCAATGGCAGTTGTCTGCTGACAGGTCTAGATTGTTGAGACAGTCCCCTCGGGTGGGCAGGCCAGGGAAGGACCCGGAAAGAGGCAGCAGGTAAGCTGGGTTAGGGAGCGGGCAGGCCTTGGACCCGTGGAAAAGGACAGGGATGGGACACTCCAGGTGGAGAGGACTGAGAAAAGATCCACTGGTGGGAAACCATGGCCTGTCTGGAGGGAACGGTAGGGTGGGCTGCATACATAGCCTCTGTCACCCGTGTATCCTAACTCTTGACCCCTAAAGTGCCGCTGTCCGACTGCCCTTCCCCTCCCCCAATTCAATACAGGAGGACTAAGGAAGGTAGTCAGACCATGGGAAGACCATGAGATGGTTTTAGTTTTCCCTCTTTCCCACCCCCAAGGAGCAGCGGGGCTGTTGTCCCGAGCAGCTGGGCTCAGCTGAAGAGGAGTTTGCCCCTGAGCCTCACAGTGGGCAAAATCTTGGCCTCTCCTTGGGTATCACTGAACTTGGGGTGCCTCCCCTGGGGCCTGCCGGCCCCCTCCTGGGTGTTCAGCCCACCCCATTGCTCAGTCACTGCTGGACTGACTCTGCCCCTCGGGGCAGCCTGATGCCACAGCCATGACCTTGGTGGTTTCACATGCACTGATGCTCCCTCCCCACAGCCCTGCCGTGGGAGGCCCTGCCCTGCCAGCCCCTGAGCCGTGACCTGACGGGGCGGCGGCACCTTCCCCAGGACAGACGGGGGCTGCCCTCCGCTCCAGGCTGGGCCTCCCTGGGCAGCTCAGGCCGTCCAGCCCCCTGGCTCCTGCTGCCGGGGTTACTATATCTTCAGGGGAGCAGGTGGGATCTGGAGTTACCTAGTGGTTACCTAGCCTTTAGGACTGTGACTCCCGATTTGTTGAGTGCTAAGGACGCCTCATGTTACTTGCCCCTCTCCAGCATCCCCACTAGGTACCCCATGTTTTCAAAACTCACATCAAGCTGACCATGCTGCATAAAGAATACTCCATCTACTTTTCTCACGTTTTCTACCAATCTGAGCTTCTGACCCGTGGGGCTGGCAGTACCCCAGCCCAAAGTTCAGACCTGGGCCGCTTCCCCAGCCGGCACATCTGCCTGGCATGAGTAAATGGCCCTTTAAACGCGAGCCTCTCACAATGTCACGAAAGCTCAGTGACTTCCGCCCGTCATGCTATTTCACCTGGGGCTGTGCAGCCTGCTGAGGAACCCCTGCCCTGGCAGCTGTAGCACCTGGAAACCCAGTTTGGGAAGACCTGCAGACAAGGCAGACCAGTTGCCTGAGCTTCCTGGGGCCTGGGGTAGCCGCTCAATGAGTCTTTCTTGTTCCCACCAAGATTGGGAAAGGGACTGGCCCTTCTTCCCCCACCAAGGACCGGAAAAAGGATGTGTCCTCCCCACAGCGGGGCCAGTCCAGCCCCCACCGCAAGAACAGCCGAAGCGAAAAGCGGTGAGTGATGGGCCGAGTGATGGGGAGCTGGAAAAGAAGGCTCTTTCCTTTTCTCTCACTTCCACATCCCTGCTTTTTCTTCACCCCACTCTCCTTATTCCCACGCTTTTCTGTTGTTCTTGTTCCTGCCCCAAGAGGTGATTTGGAGTGGTAGGTTTGTGTGTTCATGTGTTAACACCTCTCACCAGCCACTCAGTCGTATTTCCCCAGAGAGCACAGCAGTCACTGGCCCTCCGGTTACTCTCACCCTGTCTGGGACCTAGAGTTGAGCAGGAGACCCTACAAGTCCGAGGACAGCTCATGAGGGAGGGCCCCTGCCAGTGAGTCCTCCCAGGGAAATCGTTGGGAAAGGTGTGAACATCAGATGGCAGCTGGGAGAAGGCTTTGGACATACCTTTTGCCTCTGCGAGTCTGTGGTTTTTGCCTATATCTGGATTGCACAAGCATCCCATTAAAATGCCAGGCCGCACTGACTTGGCTTTGCCCGGGAGTCAGTCTGGCACTTTCTTTCAATATCACTGTCATTCAGGAGCCACCTTGCTGGTATGGTTCAGGGGCACCCAGTAGGCCCCCAAGATCCAGCATGATTTACTTTGATCTAGGCGGCTTTTTGTAGAGAGCAGAGTCCCTCCGCAGAGATTTATAGAGTAAGCTTTGACAGCCAACAGCAGCCAAATGAGCTGAGTTCCGCAAAGAGCAAGGCGCTTGCACGAGTGCAGACGCACAGGCAAGCCAGGGCTCCAGACACACACTTGCACCCGGACAGTGCCGCTGCTTGGGGCACCGAGCCCTCAGGGACAGCTGCATCTTGCTTCCTCCTTCCCTACCTCCTGATGGGCCACTCACCCTTCCTTTCCTCTGCTGTCTCCTCCCTGCAGGCCTTCGGGGGAGAAGAAGCCTTCGGAGCCCAAAGCCATGCCAGACCTCAACGGGTACCAGATCCGGGTGTGAGGCGGGTGGCAGCACCCTGGCCTCGCCCACTTCTGGCACCAGGACCCACCTGCCAGAGCCAGCCTGGCTCATGGAGAAGGAAGGGCTGGTGACAGCAGGGCGAGGGGCAGCAGGAAGAGTGTTACCGCTCAGACACCCATGCTGCTGCCCATCCCGCTGGGCCGTTTCCCGACTTTGTGCCGAGAGGCGGTTAGTATTTTATGGAGTTTTTAACTTGACAACTGAAGTTTACAGTATTTTGGAAACTAACGGATCTGCCAGTGGCTGGCAGGCCAGTGCTTAGATGCATCTGCCACAGAACTGAGCGAGGAGGGGTAGCTGGCTCTGCTGGCGCCCTGGCGTCTCTCTGGGATTAGGGTTCATCCTACATGTGGGAAGTCTCCCAGCCCACTCGGCGTAGAGCAGGATGGGAGAGGGGTGGAGGGGTCCCTTCACTGCCGCCTGCCCTGGCAGCACCTAGACCCAGGGCAAGGGATGCGTGGTAGGAAAGTAGCTTCCGGGAGAGGCCTCTGGAGCCCATAGCAGGAGCCTGACAGGTCACATCTGCCCCAGGGCAGGAGCCCAGGACCCAGGAGCACCCTCGTGCCCTTGCAGCCCATGGACGGTACCATATGGACTGACCCTGCCTACGGGCACGCCTTGTGTGGAGGGGCTGTAAGACAACCCCTGGGGGAACAGTTTCCCAGCAGCGCCCACCTGGTCATGCCTAGCCCAGCTCTGCCTGTTGCTGAAGCTGGGGCTCCCTGTAGAGGGGCTGGCTTTGCCCAGATGTACATCGGGCTCAGCATGACTGTGGGGACTGAGCAGGTCTGGCTGGGGACTGGGGGGGACACTCAGGCCTGGGTCTGTCCCCTAGCAATCCCTGGGGTGAGCACTGTTCTGCCCCCTTTTCTGTTACCTCAGCCCTGGCTGGGGAAATGAAGACCAGACTAAGACGCTTGTGCCCCAAGCCCACCTCCCTGTTTAGGTTCTGGGGTCCCCGTGATGATCGCATGTGGCTTAACAGGAAAGGTCAATAGCTAGATTCTGAGCAGCCCGCCCACTGGGCATGAGCGACCTGGCAGGCAATGAGGGGTTCTGGAGAGAGGCTGGGGGGGCTGGGGGAAGGTTCTGGAGGTTCAAGCAAGGAGGTGTAGGATAAGGCTGTGGTGTAGCCCTGGAGGAGGGATGGAGCCGAGAATTGGAGGGTGTATGTGAGAAAAGGTTGTGGGAGTTCAGGATCTGGATGCCTTGGGGAGTAGTGAGGCCCCAGTTGCTAAAGCAAAGACTAGATGGCTGCTTGTTGAGAGGATGCAGGTTTTGGAAAGGTAGCCGGATGAGAGGACCCACTGAGGTGTGTTTCTACTGAGGCCATGAGTCAGCCGGGGGCAGCTGTCAGTAAGGCTGCAGAGGGGCTGGAAGCCTGGAAAAGGGAGAATCGGAAGTAGAGTTGTAAACACCAATGCCTCCCAGGGCCAGCTAGGTGCTTAAAAGAAGGGCTGCAGGGCAGGGTGGAGACTGTGGCAAACTAAGGGAGCACAGACCCCATTAAGCCGCTGTGGCTGCTCAGCTGTTCTGAGTGTAGACCCTGCTTTGCCAGATTGTCTGGCTTTTTTTCAGAAGCCAGAACTCTGAATTTCCCTGTGAAATATCCTGATTTTTAAATGTTGACGATCAGTTCAGGAAATTTTAAAAAGCCACCATGAAAGAGAATGGCTGTTTGTAATCTCTGACACAGAGAGCGCTTGTGCAGGGGAGGAGCCCAAGGACACACTTTGAGTGGGAAGCATGAGGGTCCCAGGCTTCCCCGTGCAGGGGGGCCAGGCAGGGGCCTCGCGGCTGAGGCTCCCAGAATGGGCAGCGGCCCTTGGTCGCCCCTCTCCCTCTCCGAGGCCCAGAGACACGCCAGAGGGGGCGGAGCAGGGAGCGGAGGGCAGGCAGCAGGCAGGGGGCCTCTGCTGGTGCAGGTGTCCCTCAGGGGAGGCCCAGGGGCTGGCAGCTCTGCAAGGCAGCAGCCCGCAGCCCAGAGCCAGGCCCAGCAGGGAGGCCAGCTCTCAGTCCCTTGGGTTCCTCATGGGTCACTGGGCCCTGGGGACATGCTTAACCTGCCCCCTGGACTACATCCCATCCAGACCAATCCGAGGGCCACTGTGACCCCTGACTCACCATTCCATCCATTTTCAGGGAGTGGGGTGGGGGTCTCCACATTCCCACACTTCCCTGAGGCACAGGGCGCGTTTGGGGGAGGCACGAGACTTTTTGTGGGTCTGGATGTGGGGTCCTCGTGCAGGTTGCTCATCAGCAGGGAAGTGGCCCCAGACACCCCAGTGGACCACAGGGCTGTGGGGGAAGAGACGTGAGACAGAGCTGGGAGCACGGGGAAGCTGCTCCTGGTACAGGAGCCTAGAAACGTGCTGCAACCCACAGATTCCTTCCCCGGACACCTCTGGGGAGGAGGAAGCAGCATGAAATCCCAGCCGCGACTGCCGTCTGAGGGAAGGAGCTAGGCACCCCAAGCTGGTGACCCCCAAGCACGCCCCCTTCCTGGTTAAGACCTGGGGCCTGTGGAGACCTCAGGACACAGTGGTGCTTTTTCATTTATTCTTAACTGTTTCTCATATGTAGCAGCCCCTCCTCCACTCCTGGGCATGTTTACACAGGCTCTGCTCCTGGGGCTGGCCTGGCTGCAGAATTTCTGGGGAGGCAGAGAGGCAGGGACTTCGGGGCCTTAGTCACCATCCTCCATTATCACCTCATCTCACTTCCTGTGAGGAACCAGGGCCTGGCTCCTCCCAACTCAGGATGGCCTTCGGGGCTCCTCTGCCCCCAGGGCGGGGGCTGCTGGCGGAGGAGGCGTCAGGGTGGGAAGTGACTGCTTCCTAAAGCCGGGCTCCTTGTGCTTGGTGCCCAGTCACAATGCTGGGAAACTGGGCTCAGAGAACCTGCCCGCTCACCCACCTAACAGCCATTCTCTCCTTCCCATGGCCTCCAACACAGTCACCCATCACACCAGCCACCCTCTCCTTCCTGGGCCTGGCAGTGGGAAGAACAGTAGCCCAGCCCCTCAATGATGAAGCCTAGGGCCTAGGTCCTGGGGGCTGAGAGTCCCTCGGAGGCCGAGTCTGCCCTCTGGCCCTGTCTGTCATCATCGCTCACCCCTTGTGGCTGGGACTTGATTCCTGGCACTGGACAGGTCTGATCCTGGCTGTCTGCCTGCCCAGAGGCCTGTGTGCGCCTGAGTCTCCTGCCTGGGTTGTTTTCTGGCTTAGCTTTAGCTGCATCCCCGAGCCCATGCTCTGGCCTCTGAGTGCTGGGCCCACACACTGACCGTGTACTTTGTGTCAGAACTCCACTGTGCTGACATTCCCACTTCCCTGTTCCCAGTGAGAAGCCCATGTGAAGGGCAGGGAGGGCCACCAGAGGAGTGTGGAGTGGGGGCAGGTCTGCATGGGGCTAGCCCCAGGCCCATCATGACCCCTCTTGCCCCATCTTGCTGCTCCAGAGCCCCAAGTTTCCTCTTTTTTTCAAATCCAACCACAGAATAAACGTGGTGTGCTTAGCCCCAGGCCTGGTGATGGTGGACGGCCCCCTCCCTTGAGTTTGTGTTGGGCTATGTGTCGTACTAGATTTTGTTCCTCTTCTCATATCAGTATTGCGCCTCTCCTTTCGCTCTGACACTTGTCTCATTCCTGTTTTCACTTTTCCCCTGAAATGAATAAAGTTTCCCCAGCTCCAGTCGTATGTGCTAGGTGGAAACCACGCAATGGAAGCCTTGTCTCCTTTCCCCTGGGGGCCAGGGCTGGAGCCAGCCCCTGCTGGCTCCCCAGGCAGCACTGTCAGCCTCGGGGCAAGAGCCTGACAGACTGACAAGCCCCAAGCCCACCAACAGGAAACCTTGCGGACCCTGCAGTCATGATGAAACTTCTGGGCTCCCAGACACAGCTCTTGTTAGTCCTAATCTGGGCGATCCGTCCTGCTGGCCGTAAATGAACCCCTTCTGCACACAGCCAGCTTGGTCCCCAGAGGCCAGAGTGTACTCCCCGCATGCATTCCAGAGTCTTGCTCTTCCTTCCTATCCTAGTCCCCAGCAGTCCACTGGGAACAGAGGAGGGGTGAATGTTCTCCTGGGAGATGAGTTTATTTCAGGAAACCATAGCAACAGGGATCTGAAGTCCCTTCTCATCACAGTCGCCAGTGCAGAACGTGATTGCTAAAGCCACAGCTTTGGAAAACACGTCTGGGTCCATCTATCACCCCTTCCTCGGCCTCATTCCTCCAGCTCAGACTTTGTCCTGTGCTTTAAGATGCACCCAGACAGCTGCAGGCAGCTTGCACAGAGCTAGCTCTTGACACCCCAGCATTTCTCACCGTTAACCCTTCCTCCCACTTTCCTGCTCTCCTTTCATTCAACTTGAGAGTATAACCTGGACTTATAAGAGAAGGGAGGACATTTCCTACTTCTGGTCTCAGCCAATCCCCACAAAGTCCTACTAGAAGTGTAGTTTAGCACAGCAAGACTTCCCGTTTTCAGTAACGTGGTGGTGTGAGGCATGGCAGCTGGGAAGAGGAGGGGCAGCCCCCTGCATTCCACAAATGTCTCGGACTGCACACCATTAAGGAGACACAGTTCTGTTACTTGGAGGCTCACGTAAATCCAGCTTAAACAATGCCAAAAAGGGCCTTTCAACAACGGTAACCAGACTTTAGGACTGACTTGCATTATATACTTTTACACAAAGGCAATGTTGTAACTTATACATTCAAATCCAGCTAAAATACCAAGTAAAGGGCCTCGTGGGTGGGCTTCAGTGAGATGGACCCTAGGTGGCCCCTGGGCTGTTTCGGGTACAAATGAGGGCTGGGTCAGATCTGGGGCAAGAGTCTGTCATGAGTCAGGCTGGCTCATAGTGGACATGCCTGACCACTTTCTCAGAAGTGATGAGGAGGTAGATGTCATCGTGGACTCCAGGAGGGTCAGAACCCAACTTACTGGGGGGGGGGGGGGGGGTTTACTGTATTTTCCGTGTATAAGATGATACTTTTGTCTAAAACTGTTAGACCAAAAATTGGGGGTTGTCTTATGTATGGGAGTAACCCATGTTTTGGTTTCTTAATGTTGGGTTAGAAAAGCAGGGGTCATCTTATACATGGGCTATTTATACACAGAAAAATACGGTACCTCATTTCCTGCTCCCCCTGGGCTCACAACATGAGCCTGCCTAATTTCAGCACCTAATTTGGGTTGGACCTTGGGGTACAGATATCACTTCTCAGAGCCCTGAGCATCACTGATGCTCTGCCACCTCATCTGCCAGGATCTGACATCTTGAGGACTCTGCAGAGGGCAGTGGTGACAGAACACAATGGTCATCCCAAAGACTGGCCCAGGTGCAGGCTGCCTGGTAACCTCAGTGGTTGCCAAGGGGTAAGGGGGCCAGCTGCTGGGGCCTGGCAGGTAAGAGATGGACCAGGTCAGCTGAAGGGGAAGCTCTCCAAGGCCAGCCCACTTGGGAATGTGTTCTCCCTAGAACCCGCAGTCAGAAAGGACTTGGCCATGAGGAAGACAAAACCTCCAAGGAGTTAGGTGTGGAGACTGTACTCCTCTCCACAGCTGGGCGAGGCCGCAGGCTGTGGAGCACAGTAATGGGATAGCTCCAGAAGGCGGCATTCCCTTCTAAACACACTCAGTTCATGTTCTCCTCACCTGGACGAGATCTGCACCTCACCAGGCTCTCATCTGGCTGACCCTCACCTGCAACAGTGTTTTTTGCTCAGGTGGGAGTGGGTGGGTGGGGCATGAGGATCAGTCTGGAAGCAAGGCTACAGGTCAGCTTTCTCCCCCGGGGTGGAAACTAGAGTGGGTCCCTCCTTACTCCTAGAGCAAGAGCAGCCACATTATGCATTTATTTGTAACCAATCAAAAACAATCCTCTAGCTAGTGACACCAGGGCAAGAACCGAAGAGAAAAACAAACCACTTCAAAAACAAAAACAAACCAGCAGCAGCCTGGTTGTTCGCTTCCCTTCTCCCAGGCCACCCCCATGTGTCTGCCTTACATGATAGATAACCAGTCTCCTCCTCCTGGAAAAGCTGTGTTCTGAGGAGCTTGCAAAGGAGTTCCTCTGTTTTATCTCTTTGGGATTTTGTTTCCTCCAATGTGAAGGCAATATACTCGTATGGACACCTAAACTGCAACATCACAGCACTATTATCCACTCCCAGGGGAATGGCCGCACTGTGTAAACTTGATAGCGCTGTACAAACATTGCAGGACTCAGGAGACCGAGGAAAACCCTCCAGGCCAGGAAAGGGGTCTCTGGGGATACTATGCAAAGCTTAGGAGCTAAGAAATCACTCCCAGCCCATAGGCGCATCCTCCAGCCTGGCTCTGGAGACGACATAGCCTCAACTCCCGCCAGGAATGCTCCGGAATCCCCACCTAGCATCTCTTGTTTGCCGAAGCCCAAACAACGCCATTTCAGCTCTGAAAATTCCTCACAAGTAGAAAAGATGATTGCTTTAATTTCCATTTCACCAAGATGGGTGAACTGAAACACAAGGGTTAACTTACCCAGTCACCAAGTGACCAGGCCCAGTGCCATTCCTAATACCAGACGTTCTTTCCACTGAAGCACCCAGGTAGCTAAATGACTCAGCTTCTCAGAGGTGTGGGGTCTGGGATTCTGTTCAGGTCAGGGCTGCCCATGGGCACATGGGCTGGTGGACCTGCTGCTGAAGGAGGCTGGAGGAAGACAGGAATGTACCAGCACAGTGAGGCCCAGGGAAGGAAGAGAAACCTTTCCAGCAACAGATGGCCCACAGCTCAGCCCTGGTTCCAGAACGCAGAAGAGATCATCAAAAATAGACACTCAGCAAGAGGCATCTGCCACACGCATCATGCCTCATGCAGCCGCCATCGCAGGAAAGCACTTCTCACCCACTTTCCACACCTTCCACACTGAGCTTCCCAAATGCAGCATGCACTGGGGTGGAGGGGCAGACATGGGGGCAGCAGGCAGGGTGAGAACGAAAGCAGGTTGGCAAGGCTGGAGAAGAGAGCTGCACCGCAACGGAAGCCGGGCAGGACGCTTCGCTCAGGCCCAACTCCGCCCAGGGCTCAGGCAGTGGGCCTCGGCCCATGGTCAGAGGGCGCGCCCACCACCTTCCTCTAGGGTAGACGTAGGGTTCGAGACCCCTTCCCGGGATCAGTCTCCTCCTGTTTGCCCGCCGCATTCTCCAGGCCTTCTCTCCCCCAGGCCCTTCAGAATCCTAATAAAATGACCAAGCGCAGGGAGGGAAAGTAAACCTTTATTTGTAAGAGAGTTTAAATGACCACTTAAAACCCTCCTGTCATTTCTAAAACAGAAACAATAAGAAACCAAAATAAATAATCTATCCAGCTACCTGCCCGTGCCATCTTCAGCCACTTTAAAACTGCCTTTCCTTTCAGAAGAGAACAGTGATGGGCCATAGCGCTAGACACCATTAGGGCACTGTTTTGAGATTGTCTCAGGACGTGCCCAGGCGAAGAAAGCAGAGTGAATGGTGGGCTACAGACAGACAGGCCTGGGGCTCAGATCGGCACATGCCCAATACCCAGGAAACAGTGTTTACAGATACACACAGAGATAAATTCCCCAGAACCTAGATGCAGAAAGCTTATAACCCAAACACAGCAGAATTCAAGCTGGGTCTTTATAGACTTTCAAAAAAAAAAAAAGCATTACTCTGGCTACACGTCCTGAACTCCAGCCTCTCAGTCAGTCTTTCAGTCCTGTTCTGGAGGCGAAGGGAGACGAAAGCAAGTCAGATCTGCCAGGGCCAGCAGCCCCTCTGAGCTACGAAGACATGGAGGAGCTGCCCCAGGAACATCCCAGGCCACACCCCCAGCAATGGAAGATTAAGGCGTGTAGGTGACACGTGTGGGCATGGGAGCCCCCTCATGGGCCAGGGTACCCTGTGCTGCAAGAGGGAAAGCAGAGGCGATGAGCAGCCAGCCGAGGCCTTGCTGGTCCCACAAGTCCTCCAGCACTGCCACCTTGAGGTCCTGAATCAGTGTTGCCCAAGGCTACCTCCTGCTGAGAATGTTTGGCCTAAGCTAAAAAGCAGGTTTTTCTGGGGAGAGAATGGGAGAAATTGGAGGAGGCAGCAGAAAGGAAAAAGTGTTGGCAGGAAAGGAACATAAAACTGTTTGTTAGGTGTGCAGAGGAGAGAACAGTTCCTGAGGTTGTGAGTCCTGGCTGAGGCAGCTGGCTTGTTCTTCCCTTGCTTTGGTTTCCACGCTCACCCCAGCTCTGCAAGCGGCAGTCAGTGAGACAAGAGTTTCTGAAGGTTCTTTCTCCTCATCCTTAGAGTTTTTAACTTCAAACCACTGTCTCAGCCCACTGACCCCACACAGGGGTTGGAACTTTTACCTCCCACTGGGCAGTCTGGGGAAAGGACTAACCCCAGAGAAAGCATGCAAGGCCTGGGGAGTCCTGGGTCAGAGGCTCAGAGGCCTCTGGGGCAGGCAGCACATCCTGAATCTGCTGCTCCAGGCTGTAGGGCCCAACCATTCCCAGAGCCCAGGTGATATGTGCCCTGGCTGGCCTGAGGAATGTCTAATGAAACAGGATAAAAGGAGAGAAGGGCCCATGCTCCTGCCGCTGCCCAGCAGCACACAGCTACCAGGTCATGCTCTTGACCTGCCCCAGGCCAACAGCCCCAGTGCAGGAAGGGGGCTGATCAGAGGCAGGCAGCCCCACCCTGAGAGGACGCATGCACACTGCACACATCCCACACGTGTGTGCCTGGCAAGAGGACTGGGCCCAGAGATGGTGAAGGCAAGAAGTCAGACTAGAAGGTACCACCAAGAAACGGCCTCAAAGCAAATAACCAATGAGATCAATAGCTCCTGCAACCCTGGTAATTAAAAATCACGGGGGAGTGCTGGATACATGGAAGGAAGAAGTAACCCCCCCTTCCACCTCTCCCAGGGCCACTGAGTATGTGGCACAGGGTTAGGAAGAGGTTGGGGTGGGCAGGGACCACAGGCAGAGAACATGGACAGGCCTGGAGAAAATCTAACCATGGGGAAATGGGAATAAGGAGGGGGAGGGGAGCTGTCATAAGTTTCTTGGATCTAAGTTTCCAGAAGCATGGGATATTTCCACAGTCTCTGATCCAGTGAGCTCTTCTGGAAGAGAAGCCCTCTTCCTCTGGGAGCCCCATCATGGGGCGGTGACTTCCATGCCAAAGCTGGCCAGCAGGCAGAGGTGGTCTGAAGAGCAGAAGGGGTTGGGTAAGCCATTGGCAGCCCAGAGAATCTCTTCAGAGAGGAGGGAGAGTCGGCCCAGGAGCTTGAGAGTTCCATCCCGATACAGCCTGCGATCTGGGCACAAAGTGGGAGCCAGTGGGCAGAGCATCCACAGCCATACAGCACAGGGCAAGTGGGGCCGTGGGAGCTATGCCGTATGGAAGCTGCATCCCCTGGCGCCTCCTGCTGCTTCTGGCTGAGACCTCATCTGCTCAGACACTCCCTGACATGCCAATGTGTGAAGCAGGGTGAGTTTCGTGGGCTGTGGCAAAATGGAGAGTATATGACCAGGCCCAGCACTACAAGATCTTCTGATTTTCCAAGAGAAACTAGAAATCCAGATTTACTAAATAAAATCTGATTTTTAAACATAGGCAATCAAGTTAAACATTTTAAAAACCATGCTTTAAATAAAATAGACATGGGGCTGGGCAACTGCTACACTGTGACTCCTGGTGTGGGGTGAGGACCTGGAAAATAGTCTCTGACCTAACCAAGTTCTTCACTAACCAGCTGCCATGGACACATCCAATAACCTCTTAATGCTCTGCTTTTACCTCTAAATAGGGATGGAGAGTGCCTGTCCTGCCCACCTCTCTCAAATGCTGTAAGACTCGAAAGAGAAAGCGGACAAGTGGTGTAAGCAAGCATGATGAGGATGACCAGTGCCAGGTAGGAATGAAATCTACCCCTTTGCTGGTCAAGTCCCATCAGCCCAACGCCAAGCCATCAAGTGCCTGATCTGCCATCAGCTGTTCCAAGGACTCGTGGGGGTAGCTTCTAGGAACCCAGGATCTACTCGGCTTACCAGTTCTGTTCCCATTCTCGCAGGACTCAGATGAAAAGAAGATGTAATCCACTGTCGTTCCAAGCCCCAAGGGCATCGTGGTGACCTCTGGGCGGCCATGCTGGGGCAGGAAGTGTGTATACACCGAGGTCAGGTGGAGACAGTGCTGGACAGTGCCCACAGCCCTTCAGGGATAAAGGGGAAAATGTAAGTCAATAAACATTACTGAAGTTATTTCAACATCACTTTTGCGGTGGGTTTTATAAAGTTTTTTAATGAATGATCCCAAATAACTCTTGTCTCAGGAAAAATTTCTTCCTATGTATATAAGAAACTGACCATCTTAGCTAAAATTAGCCCCAAAACAGACACATTTATACTCAGTCCCCCTGACATTCCTCACTCCCCTCTCTTCTTACTAGCTGGTAAAGTATGCGTAATATACCCCTGCCCATGGGTCAGCGACTCGAGCTGTGTAAAGTGTATGGGGAAAAGTACATTCTTCACCTGCAGGGAACCTGGGGGGGGCCACCTCTGGTCTCTGTACACCTGTGTGCCCCTCCATAAGCTTAGCAGGTATTAGGGAAAGAGAGTTGAGCAATAAGAGCTGCCCCACATGAGCCTCAGGAAAGCCAATAGGAATCTCTCTCGCACCCCTAGAAGGGCCGGAGTGCACGCTGAAGGGAATCGCAAGGAAGGTTACCTGGGGAGGACAGACTCGGGCTCAGATGTGCCTTCCTCAGAAGCAGACTCGGCCCAGCCCGCAGGTCGCTCTGTAGAAGACCCGAGAGGAATGTTTTATCACCCGTGGACAGTGAAGCAGGGTCAGAACCCTGCCCCCTGAAATCCGTCTCAGATCCTTGACTGGACTGCTCCAGAAAGGAAAAAGGAAAGAGAAAAGGTGTGGGGAAATAGACAACAGTGGACCAAAGTCAAGAACCTCAGGAAGGCAGACAGACAGAGGCCTTCAACATACGAGTACATTATTACCTTCCTTGGCCCAGCACCTTCTGTGAAAGTTAAATTCATCTTTAATAGGTAATATAGTCACATGGTACAAAAATCAAAACACAGAGAAAAATATCAGTAAAAAGTCTTCCTTCCACTCCAGGTCCCTTGCCACATAATTCCCCTCTCCAGAGGCAACCAATGTTACCAAATTTCTGGTGTATTTCTCCAGAGATTTTCTATCACACACCATCCATTGTGAGATTAGTCTGTAGTTTTCTTTTGTTGTCAAGTGTCGGTGTAAAAAAAAAAAAATTTGGGCCCTTTCTTCCTTGCACATCATAACAATTTAAATAGTAGTGGAATTACAGGTTCTTTAAAAGGTTTGATGACATTCTCCTATCAATCTCAGCCTGGTGTTTTTGTGCGACTGCATCCCTGAGAACTTTTTTAAATTCTTCCCCCAGTGGTAGTTTGTCTATTTAGATTATCTCTCTCCCCTGCAATCATAAATTATATTTGCTAAAATTAATAGATGCTGGGGAAGCTAAGATGGTTCAGTGAGTTAAGCGCTCACTTTGCAGCCCCGGGGAATGAGGATCGAATCCCGGCCCCAGCCCGTGCGGACGCACATGCTGAACTGGGGAGTGCCCCCAGTTCGGTTCTCACCGGGGTGAGACCCCAGCCCTGTTCCTGCACTATGCAGCCCCATGCCCACCTGTGGAATGAAACTATGTAGAAAAACCAATGATGTGCAACTATGGAGACTATTCTGGGCCCTCCCCCTTCTCTCTGTCTCTGTCTCTCTCTCTCTCTCTCTGTCAAAAACAATAAAAATAAATCTAAAAAATAAAAAATACAAATAAAATTAATAAATGCAACTAAGTTTTCGATTTCTTTTGCACTTGAGCAAAGAACCCCCTTATAATCCTACTAATTCTTGTGCATCTGGATACTTTTGCTTGCTCCTCCCATGCCCCCTTAAATAGGTTAGCTAATGGGGTTATCTAATTGACAGCTGTTTTCCACCTACATCACTAATGCTTAAGGGTTTATTCTATTATTTTTCTGTTTTCTAAATTATTTTCATTTTTATCTTCTTTCCGTTTTCTTTCAGTTCATCTGTTCTTTTTCTAACTTCTTGAGTTGAATGCCTAATTTACTTTCATCTTTTCTTATTAATATATTTCTGTGATTCTAAATATTCTATGTAATTCTATGATTTTTTAAAAACTGAACACCGTTTTAGCTACAATCCCACAAATACACAGTATTTTTATTATTATTTTCTAGATATTCTGCAGTTTCAGTTTAAATTTCACCTTTAGCCCAAAAGTTGTTTGAAATTTTTTAAATATCCAGATGATAGTATTTTGTTTTTGTTTTTAATTTCTATTTTTACTACCTGTATGATCAGAGAAAGTTGACTCTATTACTTCTGTTTAAACTTTACTGAGGTTTTTAGGTAGTGTAATATATGGTCAATTCTTAAGAATTTCCTATGGATACTTAAAAAGGTGTCTCTGCCCTGGGTTCAGTGTTCAGAGTTTGATATGTATCAGTCAGATTTACCATACAACCTGTCACTTAAGTCTATCCTTTCCCTACTTGATCTGTTGCGGTGTAAGAAAGAGGAATTAAACCTTAAATCCTGCATATTGTGATTGTTGATGTGATGTTATCTGGAGCATAAATATTCATAACACTAGCACTTCAATTTCAGTCACCTCCTTTATCATTGTGACATGCCAGAAAGATCACAGGGACCAGCAGGATACTGAAAATGGTTTCCCTCCACCCCAGGTTCTGTGTAGACAGCGCTGCCTGGCAATCACACAGGAAGTGAGGCCTCCGTGTGCCCACCAAGGCCACATGAGCACATGGGCCACAGCTGCCTCCTGAGTTACAACATCTTCCTGGCCCATTCAGTACCCAGGCAAGCAAATAGCAGCCAAGCAAGTAAGTTCTTCTGCAAGTACTAGGAAAGGGGACAATAAGTTGTGTCATGCGTGGGCCAGAGGAGAAGCTGGATTTAGAACTCCCCTGGTTAGAAAACTGATTAAGCGGCGTTTGCTCTATGGCCATCTGGTCAGTTTGTAAATAGGGGTTTACAAAAATCATGCATTAGCAATCGTGTTTTTCCTGTAATGCCCTTAACTGGGCACATGGTTAAGTGTTAAAAGACCTAAATCTTCACAGTTCAATGTAAACATGTAAGTGTTCATGAAAAAGAAAACACAATACCCCATTTCAGTGTCTTTATGAACCATATTGGGAAAAAATCATTAATAATTGAAAAATTTGTAAGGAGGGAATTAAAATTTAGATTCCCTTATGAATTATTTTCTCACAAAGGGAGTCAAGAAGAGTGCAAATCACAATGTTTTTATTACAACTTGGGGTGATGCAGAACGCTCAAGTGCAATGCAATGTCAGCTATGGGACTGCAGCTCCTTTTGCAACTCAGATGCTTCCCATTAAAGTCAGTGTCATAGTCAAGGTCACAAGTTTTGATGTGCAGAGCTGGGTTGGATGACTCTGGTATTGGACTGGAAATACTATTTGTTAGGACATCTAAACCCATTCTCTAGAAAAAGGTTATACACTATGAGCTCCTTGTACTGTACCTGAGTCTTTCTACTCATGGTATACAAACAGTGGTAGCTTTTTAGATTTGGGGTCTTTAAGACAGATTCACAAGGAGCCTGCTCAGCCCTGGGAGGGGGTACTGAACAAATGCAAGGCCATGTTCACAGTATGTGGTAAATGGGTGTGCTTACCCAAATTTAATCTCAACTTTGAAAATATTGCTGTTATCTTGCATTGTTAGTGAACTACATATCTACCCCCTATATAATTATTCCACTTACAAAGTGATTATCAGCACATATTTTAAAGGTTCTTAGTTTAATTATTAGATTGAAAAGTTTATCTTATGTTTTAAGTACAGCATTGATTTTTTTTTTTTTTAAATAACCTATTCTAACAGGCAATTACCCATCTGGGATCCTACTACTGTTGAACTTTAGCATTTTATAATCTTATAACAATAAGTCACTGCTTCCCTGCCTGAGCCCAACTGACACAAGCACTCATCCCAGTTCCTGTCACCTGCCAGTCACTCATGATGGTAGCCATCATCATTATTGCTATTGCCAGTTATAATATTTTACCTTTGCAATAAAAAAAAAAAACAGCCATAAAATTTTTGCTGCTTTCTGCAAAATGTCAATTCAATTCCTAAAAGAAAATAATAAATTCATCGCTTACCACCAGTCCTTTTACTGTATTTTTTTCCAGTTATTGCTTGGTTGTCTTAAGTTACGCCTTCTAGCATCTCTTCAAGAAAGGCTTGTTTTGGCTGAGTATAAAGTTCTTGAGCCATACCTTTCTTCTTGGAAGCCTTGCTCATCTGTCTTCTACAGTTGAATATTAATGTTAAGAAGTCTGAAGTCAACCTGATTATTTTTACCTTTACCCTTACCCAATCTTTTCAGTTCAACTGTCCAAATGATTCTTTTATCTTTTACTCTAGTAACTTTACTAGGATATCATAGTGTTAATTCTCCTATCATCTGAAGATTCACATCTTTTCACCTTTGAAAAATCTTCTTTGAAGCATACTTTTAAATATTCCTTTTGTGCCATTATATTGGTTTTCTTCTTTGTGAACTCACAATTATGTGTATGTTGAATTACACTACTTTCTACTGCTGTCATTTTTCTCTCTAGTCCTTTCTGTACTTCTACTTCCCTTTTATTTTGCTTCCCACCCCACACCCCAGCCTGTTTCTTGTCTTCTCAACGGAATCTACTCACTCTTAGGCTGCATTCAATTTTGCCTTCATTTTATGTTTTTTTAATTTTTTATTCCACTTTTCTCAGCTCTGCAGCTACCATTTCATCTTCTAGTATTTTGCCTTGTGCATGATCTTATTTTATAAAGGCAATTATTTTATTTTTGTGCTCTTATTTTATAAAGGCAATTGCTTTATTTTTTTTAATTCATGAGAAAATAATTATTATTTTCATATGCTCCATGGCAAGAATTTTTATCTTTGAAGTTAAGTATTCCTTGTCTGCTTTTTTATTTTTCCTGTTCCTTCCACCTTTTCTTCTTATAGTATTTTAGTATGGCTCCTTATAGCATTTTATGCTGTTCCTTTTGGGCAGCCCAACTTTGAATTAGGTGAGGTTTCTTTGGGAGCTATTTGTACGAAGTTGTACGAAGAACTGAGTAAGCATTCCAAATAGCAGGAATTTTCCTTATGACACAGGGTTGTATATGAGTCCTTCTAATCTTTACTTCTCCCCAGTCAAAAGAGACACGCAGCTCTGTAAGTATCTTATTTCCCCCACTACTGAAACAGACTACTTAATATAAATGGCTTGATTGATCAGTCTTTCCTTCACTGCCTCAAAGGGCCAAAACAGGTTCAGACAATCTCCTATCACAACCTGTGCATCCTTTTCTTGCTGGTGAAACAAGGATTTGGTTTTGTGCCTCAAGGTACACTCCTCATTTTGGAGAACGCACTCTGCTGGTTCTTTTTGAGATCCACAGCCCCACAGGTAAATCTCCACACGTCCTCCAACACCCCTGCATGATCACCAGTGTTTCTTGCAGCCATTCTACTGGTGGTGTGGTTCATGGTTTCAGATATCTTCAGATCTCCCAGTTTTCTCAAACATGGAGTTTACATTTCTTAGTTTTAGAGTTTCAGAGACAAGAAGGGTAGAAGACCAAGTATACTCTGTTACATTCAATCTGGAAGTTCTCAGTAGGAGTAACTTTATTACAACCAGATCTACTGTCACCTTATGATTCTCAAATAAAGCGTGTCCCAAAATCCACGCAAGATTCGCAATTTTCGTACAAAATTACTTCTTGCGTGAATTTTGGGACACCCTTTACCTATCATGTATATATATTGTACCGTATTTTCCAGTGTATAAGACGACCGGGCGTATAAGACGACCCCCTAATTTTACAGTTAAAACATAGGTTTAGACCTATATTCACTGTATAAGACTACAGCCTCGGAAGTGGGGGGTAGTCTTATACAGCGAATATAGGCCTAAACCTATGTTTTAACTGTAAAATTAGGGGGTCGTCTTATACGCCCGGTCGTCTTATATGCCAGAAAATACAGTATTTTGTGTGTGTGTGTGTGTGTGTGTGTGTGTGTGTGCGTGCGTGCGTGCGTGCGTGCGTGCGTGCGTGCGTGCGTGTGTGTGTGTGTCTAAGAAGTATATACCTAAGAAGGACTAAGAGATCACGTAATTGACAAGGGTGAAGAAGAAAAAAGACCAAGAAAACAAGCTTAGTTCCCATTACCTGGCTTAGTATCTGTCACTCCTTCTATGAGAACCAGTCCTGCTGGTCGCTGACAGGCGATGTTGCAGAAGCGGAAACGCAGCAGGAAGTCTCGGCTATATTTATGTCTCTCTGTAACCCAGGAAAAGTCATACAGTGAAAGAAAGAAAGAGGAGCCACATGCTGAGACCTCCTTAGTATCAAGAAGCTTCCAGTATAGGGACACAGAGGAAGTCTGGCTCTGAAGACAAGGAGATTTTCCAATGGCTATGATTTAAAGTTGTCCATTTCATTGGATGACCACGAGAAGGACCAAGAGAAAAACAAAAGAACTTGCTAAGAGCACTGAGGGAGTGATACTGTCTAATCACTGAGGTGCCAGCTTTCTTCCAAAAGGGGCATGGAGGCACAGCCAACGATGAACATGGCACACACTCACCTGATCTCTTGGGGTAACAGGAGGTAACATACTGACAGCAATCAGTGATGCCCAAGGAGCTGGGCCACAATGGGGCCTGCAGCTTCCTCTGGTAAAGCTGATGGGAGAAGTCCTCCTGTCCAGACACCTACAGAGAAAGAGCAGGTGGGGATTAGGAAACGAGACAGAAAAAAAGGAAAAAGCTCATGTTTTGGGACATGCGGACACACACACACACATAATCATACGCTATAATATACACAATATAAGCAAAACATGTGAGTCTCAGAGGAAGGTTAAAAATAAGGACCTAACTAAAAGCATTATTTTTCTTATTGGAAATACGGAAATGTCCCTGAGGCAGGAATGAAGGGTAAGAGAGTGAGTTATGTGAATCAAAGAGAATAAAACTGTATGAACATGTGGTCCACTAAGTTTCACCTCAGGAAAATCTTTATGATTCTTCACAGGGAATATCAACTTTCAGGGGCTTCAGTGTTCAATGGGAAAAAGCTTATCCTGATCTTTGGATCTTCTGGGTCAAGGTCTAGCACTGGGAAAGCACAGCATCCAACCAAATGGGAAACGCACCAAAGCACTTTACCGGATCTACGTCACCATCCTAAGTCAAAGTCAATGAGAAGCCTGGATACGGGCAGAACGTAGTAGGAGAAACATGTGGCAACATCAGTCCTCTGTGTATCTCCAATGTGTGTAGCAAAATTCCCTTTATTTAATTTAACAACAACAAATATTTTAAGGCCAACTATGTGCAAGACACTAGCTAAGTGCTGGGGAGAGAGCAGTGATAGACACAATCTCTCTGCCCTTAAAGGACATAAATGTCCAATATGCCATCTGAAGTAAAACATACCTGGAATCTAATGGTCATTTACTAGCTTGTGTGACTTTGGGCAAGTTAGTTAACTCCCTTGGGTTCAGTATCCTCTACTATAAAGCAGGATAATACCACCGCATGTAATTAAGAATCTTGATCATAATAACCACTACCAAATGACTGCTTCCTTTGAAGCAGGAACTGGAAAACACTTAATGTACATTATTTTATTTAAACCACCAACCAAAAATATTTAAAAATCTTCTGAAGTAGATCCAATTATATCCTCAGTGTAACGAGGAGGCAAGTGGGGCTAAAGGAAGTTTAGTGATTTGCCCAAGGTGGCAGAACAGGGATTTGAATTCAGGACTATCTGGCTTCAAAATGAGTGCTCACTACGTATAATGGTACCTGTTACAAGGTAGGCACTTAGTATAGTAATTCTTATGCCTGTTCCCTGAGCTCCTTGATTATAGCCACTTTCCAGCAGGATAATGCCTTTCTCTGCACACATGGCAACCAGAACATTGATGGCACTTGAGTAACCTCATTAAAACAAAAGCCCAAAGTGCTCAACAATAATTCAGTTATTTTGCATCCTTTCTCTGCTGTGCCTTGCCAAAAGTTAAGCAATAAATTGGATCAGTAGCGGCCAACAGAGGACCAAGGAGATTTAGTGATTTCTAAAAAATTAGCAGAAACTAAACACCCCTTGGAATGGCTATATAAACTACCGGTATGAAGTATCTACACTATTAACATTCAGCAGTTAAAAGGAATGAGACAGATCATATACATTGTTGAGTAAAAAAAAAAAAGGAGGGACAAAATTAAATATACAGTAATATGTCATGTTTATAAACACACATGATAAATCTGTCTATCAGCTATTAGAACAATCATACCATAGTACTGGAGGTCAAGTGCTCCAGACCACCTGATTACGAATCCAGGCTCCACCACTAACCTGCAAAATCTAGAGTAAGCTAATGACCTAACTTCCCTGTACCTGTTTCCTCACTTGTAAAATGGAAGTAATGATAGAAACTGTGAAAATTAATGGGTTAATGCATGTAAAGTGCTTAGAGTAGCACCTATCACATAGTAAGTGCTTAATAAATGCAGGTTATGATTACATTATCACAGGAACAGTATTATCATTGTAAATGCACAGAAAATAAACTGGAAGAACGCTACCAAACTTCAGTTATTACTTGGCTCTAAGGGGAGAGATAGGGAATACAGGTAATAAAAGGTGCCTTAGCCTTATTTTATGATGTTTGACTTCTTGCAAGGATGTACTTATGTATAACGTATAAACTAAAAATAAATTAATAAGAACTGAAGGGAATCCCAATATGCCAAAGGCACTCAAGAGTTCCTAACTCCCAGGCCTTGCATCCAAGAAAGCAGGAGGGGCCAGGACAGGGGTAACTGAGGTCCCTGCCACAGAACCCCACTGGACGCCAACAGCCGACCCTCTCCCAAGACCATGTTCCCACCCGACAACGGCCTCCCCTATTTCACCTTCCAGGCAGGCATCCCATGGTACTGGAGCTCTCCATCCCTAATGAAGTTGTAGAGAGGTGAACCAGGGACAGAATTCAAGTCCCCACACAAGATGATGGGGCAGTGGCTGCCATCTGACAGCCTGGCCACCTTGTCCACTTCAGCCAAAAGAATGGCCATCTGGGCTAGCTTGACGTCACCCCGGCGTGGGTTGTACAGGACGTGGGTATTTGCCACACATAACGGAACCACCGGGACGTGCCCCAGGCCTTCTGGGACTAGAGGCTGCAGCAGCAACACTAAGCCCACGTTGTCCCGGTTGAGGAGCTGCAAGCCAGGCCGGAAGTACTCCACGGGGCTGGCGCAGAGCAGACGGAATCGTGCGGGCTTGTAGCAGACAGCACAGCCATCCGTCTTACACCCGGTCCTCCTCTTGTAGAAACAGGTAAAGCCTGCAAGGAACACCCCACCAAGGAATGGGTCAGAGTCCCTGAAGCCTGAATCCCTCCAGTCAGTGGCAGTGACCCAGCATGTGTGCATAAGGCATTGCTCCTGCTGCTCAACAAGGGGAGAGCTTGCCCTTACCAACTCCTGGATTCTGCAGAGGTTCCCTTACAGTTTTAACCACATGACTGAGAGAGAGGCTCTAAGGCAGGGCTGTCCAACCTTTTGGCTTCCCTGGGCCACACTGGAAGAACTGTCTTGGACCACATATAAAATACACTAACATTAATGATAGCTGATGAACTTTAAAAAAAAAAAGTTGCAAAAAATCTCATAATGTTTTTAAAAAGTTTATGAATTCGTTTGGGCCATATTCAAAGGTGTTTCAGACCACATACAGCCAGCAGACCCTTGCTGTAAGAGGAATGAAGAAGGATATAAAGCAATATAAATAGATAAGAAAAGCATGGAATCTAAAGTCAGAAAGTTGCAGTCCTAGCTCCACAATCTACTAGCTTTGTAGCTTTGCGACCTTGAGCACGTCACAGAAATCTTGAGAACCTCCATTTCCTCAATGTAAAATGTGGTAACAACACTCAGCTTCTCAGGGTTGATAACTTTCAGGATTAAATGATATGAGTATGTCACAATTGCTTTAAAATTGCAGAACTCTACTTTCTCACCCATACAAAGAAGGAGCTAGCTCCCAGGTGAGACTGGGGACTAACTAAGACAAAAGAAAAAGATGGTGTCTTCAGGACAGAGCAGACAGGGCTATAGGAAGAAAGGCCAGCAAACACGCCAGGGAGCTGCATTACCCATCATTCGCAGTGAGGGCTCCAGCTGCTCCCAGTAATGATCTTCCTGGACTTCCTGCAGACACAGGATCTGGGAAATTGACAAGGAAACCAATCACTCCAGAGTACCCAGAGTGCTGAATGTGACTCCCACCCTAGGAGCAGGTACCACAGCCAGGTGGGAAGCTACTTTGGGTCTCAGGCAGGGTCACAATGAAACTCCCCACAGGGTTGACTCTTCCCAGACAGCCACCCCCAGCAATAACAAGCCCAGAGTGAAGCTGAGAAGACCAGACACATGCACTGGATCTTCCCAGTTCTTGAATCCCACAAGTCTCCCTCCCTGCATAAAGGTGCTGGAGAGCACCTCAGGAGTTTTCTCGGCATCTGCCAAAACTTCTTTATTCCAGGCAGGCAAGCTCTAGCCCTAGGCAGGACTCCAGTCATATGTACAACTACGGGAATGAACTCATCTTCCAAGAGCATTGGGAAACAGCCCAGGACCAGAGCAATTGCAAGGTGGCACTTCCCTGCCCTCCTCACTCACATCAGGGTCCCAGTGCTGGAATTCTTGCATGAGATTTGCAAAGCGATAGTTCCAATTGAGGATATCCGGGTGGCAATGCAGATAGAGCTCGGAGCTCTGCTGCATCAGGTCCTGGGCCAGGATGTTATAGGACATCAGAGTGAACTGGAACTGAGGGCCATCCCCTGCCTCCAGGCCCTGAGCATCTAGCTGAGTAGAGAAATCCTCCCACTCTCGCCACAAGATTTCTGCAAAGGGGTTAGAAGAGGTCCACAGCTACACATTACCCATAGGGCCTGCCATCTCCACTCCTGACTCAGTGTTATTGTGTCTGAAGTTCCTTTTTCTTTTCTTTTTCTTTTTAGCTTATAAACAACAGAAATGTATTTCTCACAGTTCTGGAGGCTGGGAAGTCCAAGATCAGGCACCAGGATGGTCAAGTTCTACTGAGAGCCCTCTTCCTGGTTCATAGCTGGTGACTTCCCTCTGTGTCCTCACATGGTGGAAGGCTGAAGTTTCTTTTTTCACAGTCCATGTCACCCATCCCTCTCTGGTGATTTGAGCAGCACTCTAAGGACATTCTCAGACTAGGCAGTAAGCTCCACAAAGCCAGACAATCTTAGCCTGTTCACCACTGTATGCCCAGTACCTAGCATGATACCTAGTACATGCTCAATAAATATGGGCTGGTAATTCTCGCTTGTGACAAATCCTTGGGTCTCTGGAGAATCACTCAGATGAGTGTGCTTAATAGTCACTTGAGGTTACAGACTTTTCTAGAGTAATCTCAGCCTTGGGTGTTTTCTAACCTCTAAACCTGGAAGTCTGTGGGGTAGAAAGCATAATGCATTCCCCATCTTCCATAAAGCATGCAGCTACATAGTGGAGTTCAAACCTATCGGAGCCACAGACTCATTCTTCCAATTTTGTTGGAAGCCCAGTACGTACTGCAGATAAAACTGGAGTTATTCTGGTTGAGGCAGAGTGGAGGCCCTGAGAGCTCTCCACTCCTCCTCTCAGAAAGCACTTGGGTCATGTCCAAAGAAACAATAGCACTAAGTATCAGAACGAGGGTCTGTTTCTGTCCTGCCACTACCTAGCTATGTGACTTGAGGTATATCCTGCTATCTCTCTGTACCAGGGTTATTTCATCTGAAATATACCATGGGGCTGGATGAGATGATTGCTAAGGCCCCTCTAGAGCTGACACTGCAAGAGTCTCAGAAAAGCAATGCAGCAGCAGAACTTCCACCGAAAATCTTCTTTAGCAATGGCTCTGCCCACACCCACGACAACCTACTACCCTGGCTGGCTCAGTCAGCTGCCGGACTCACCATGATAAGGAATTTCCATCGGGGGAGGCTGCAACTGCCCCAGGCCCTCAAAGGGCCAGATGAGAGCCCCTTCCTGGGGCAGAGGCTCCGGTGCTATGCTCCAGGCCAACACTGCAGGGTCCTCTTCCCACTGCTCTGCAGCCACGGCACCCATTGGGAGGACAGCACAGTCTGTATACTGGGGGCCAGTCTGCATGGGGACAGCTGCCCACATTGGGCCCTCGACCTCTGGCAGTGGCTCCTCTGCTAGCACCTCAGGGAAAGGCTCCTCCAGGTTCTCAGCTGCATGCAGGTCACTCAGCTGCCTGCTGGACCACTTGTCCTCTGAAGCAGCATCCTGTTCTCCAGGATTATCCATCAGGAGTGCCAGGCTGCTCTGGGCTAGTCCCTTATCTACTAGGGGACCCTCGCTCACAGTTGAGAGCACCTGGCTCGAGCCTTCTTCTTGCCACTGCTGCAGCAGGCCTTCACACTCCTCCTGGTCTGGGCCCCGAGGGGCCATGGCAAAGTCACCCTCTACCTGGGAGGACGAGCTCTTCGCCAAGAGGGCATTTTTTCGACACGTGAAGAAAGCATCTAAGAAGAAAGCCAAAATACCATGTTATGAGATGACAGCATCACCCCACCCACATAATTCTCCCAAGTAGAACGTGAATTCCATACAAACAAGAATCATATAGG
>PVKE010003777.1:47279-69626 GCA_004027555.1 Craseonycteris thonglongyai
AAAAAAAAAAAAAAAAAAAAAAAAAAGAATCATATAGGCCTTGCTCATAATTATTCCATCACCAAGCCTGCTTGTTTTAGTGCCTGAACATCATCATCATCAGAGCACAATGCTTACTATGTGCCTGGCACTGTTCTAAGTGCTTTATAAGTATTAACTAATTTATATGGTCAGGGGATCTGTGCAGGAATAAAAGTGGCTATCCCACATAATCTATGATAGAGAAGTCATATATAACCAGACCTCCTTAGAAGTTAAGACTCTGATTAAATTCTGGTTTTAAGAGCCACATTACATTGAAACCAGAACTTGATCATGAATCAAAACTGTGGGTTATGGCCTAGCACTGAAATTAACAAAACTATGCGACCTTGGACCATGCCCCCCGTCAGATGGACTCAACTCTTGACTATAAAATGGGGCTTTTCTAGCTCTATAAATTCTCTATAATCTATGAATGCATTCCAAAATAAAAAGTCCTAAAGTAGATTTTAAGCAGTACCTCAAATTCTATACAATTTACTTCCCAACAAACACCATTGGTCCTCTCCTCAAAACTCTTTATTCTACTCATAAATCTTCACAAGCTTCATTAGCTTTCCCATCCCACAACACAACAGAGGCTGTAAGTCAGAAGGTGCCAACAACTGACAGCAAGAGGCAGCTGTCGTCTCTCTGCCTGCTGAATGACACCCAACAGGCAAGAAAGCAGGTGAGAAAAACTCTTAAAATTAGAGACCCCAAACTCCAAGCACGTATTTTAGTGCAAGCAAACACCCCCTACACACTTAACTCATTCATGGCACAGAACACGTGACATACATGATGTTACCCTCAATCACCAGATTCATTGTATCAGCTCTATTTGCTTTTAAAGGCAAGAAAAACATCAGAAGGGTTCCAATGTTGAAAGACTATCTTATTTATGGCCTATGTGAATTTATGTCCCTCTAAACCAGTGGTTTTCAACCAGGGGTGATTTTGCTCTTGGAGGACATTTGGCATTGTCTGGAGACACTGTGGTTGTCAGGACTGTGGGGATGCTATTGGCATCTAGTGATTAGAGAATAAGGATACTGCTGAACATCCTATAGTGCAAAGGACCGTCCCACAGTGAATTATCCAAGCCCAATGTCAATAGTGCTAAGGCTGGGAAACCCTGCTTTAAACCCATGGCCTTTAGTCTCAGGGACTTGCTAATCCCCCATCCCTTGAAACATCCTCTATGTATATCATCAGATGGCAAAGTTCTTTGGTTTACATGTGTGCTGTAACTAGTTTTCAAATTTAGCAGGTGGAGGTGGTTTGTTTTTCATCAGTAGAATATCAAGAGAGAGAGAGAAAGACAGAATGAAAGACTGAGAGGAAGGAGGGAGGGAGGGAGGAAGGGAGGAAGGAAGGAAACCTGTAGAAACCAAATACACAAATATAAGTGGGACTACTTTAATGGGTGTGTGTGGCAGTGGGGGAGCTAGCCCCTTCTCTGAGAACCCTAAAGCTCTTAACAGTGTAGAAATAATGTCACTAAGGCTGCCATAATGGGCATTTGAAGAGTTCCAGATATGACAACAACATAATTAAAGGAATATGCTGTAGTTCTCTGAAAAAAAAAAAAAAATTACTTCTGTAGAGTTTCTCATTTCTCAGAAGTATGTACACAAAAGCCATTCCTAAATTGAGTGCTCACTATAGTCTGAGCAGTGTGCTTAGCACTAAACACGGCGAGCAAAACAGACACGACCCTGCCTTCCTGGAACTTGCATTCTAGTAGCAGACAGAAATAAACACTTTATATAAAATATAGCTATATAACGTAGTATAAATTACACACACCAGAGGAAAAGCACAGAATGCACACTGGATCCCTTATGTCTAAGTACGTCTTGGCCTGGCCTGCCCCCTAAATGGTCAGAGAAAAGTCTGGGAGTTCTGTGGTATCTGAGAGGAACTGAGGGTCTCATAACCACCGTGGAATATAAAGACCAGTTATGAAGAGTGCAGGCGGATCATGAAAAAGTGGAAGAGTACGGTAATTCCCTCTTCTCTCTCTCAGCGGGTCCTCCACCCTACTACATCTCTAAACACTAAGCGCCCGGGTAGACAGCGTCAAAGCCGGGGTTCAAACGCGGCTCCCCACGCATCCGTGTCTCAACCAAAGGCCCCGCTGGGAGAGGAGAGCTGCGAGGCTGCTGGGGAAGCTGTGGAGTTAACCCGGGGGAAGGCAGCGACGGCCAGGCCTCCAGCCCACGCACCTCCTACCCACAGAGAATTCGGGCGTTCGCCTCGGACCGAGTTACCAACCCTCTCCGAGACCCCCCAGGGCAATGACTGCGGGCACCCCCAGGGCTAGGGAGGGGCGCCTTCGGCCGCTTCCCCAGCCCCCCTCCGCCTTAACCGTGACCTAACGACACCAGGCCACAGGCCTGAGCAGGGGGCCGCCCGCGGTCGTGGGCCCCGCCCGGGCCCCATGGACTCCAGGGCTGGCACCGGCGCCCAGGGCCACCTCCCCACACGTTGGCAATGCCGGGGGGAAGGTGGGCCACACTCCGCCTCAGGCCCCGTGGGGCCGGCCCGGGCCTGGCTCCCGCCTGTCGGGACGCACGGCCGGTACCTGAGAGGGCACGGAAGAGGCGCGCGGCCGGCAGCACCAAGTACCACAAGCACGACGCGATCATGGTGAGAGAGCCGCGCCGGCGCGCACCTCCGCGCATGCACCCGCCTCCGCGCCTGCGCCCACCTCCACGCCTGCGCAGCTCGCGGTCTCCGGCGGCCTGGCCCCGCCCCCGGACCGTCCCACGTGGCACGCAGCGCTTCAACAACAACTTTATTGGGAGCGTAGGGTTACATGTGCGCTTGCACGGGCAAGGGGTGGGAGGACCTGTTCCCATGGCAACGGGTGCGGCCTGGCCCCCGGAGATTGAAATTAAGTACCTCCCTGGAGACGCCATAGTACCATTCAAAGGCCTGGGTTCTTATTACCACTTCTGCCACGTAACCCATCCGCCCCTCCATTCCCTTACCTGTAAAATGGGGGGCTGGACTTTCTCTAAGGCCTCACCCACCTCTGACTTCTATAATCTCCCTTCTCAGCACATAGAGAGCAGAGAGCAAGTTCTTTCCCATTTTTCTTCTTTTCTTGACTCATCTGTCTTCCCCAGCTCAGATTCTAGGTCACAAATTGAGTCCACACCTTTGCCTGCCTCATCCTGTTCCAAAAGGACCCTCTTTTTACCTAATTTGAGGAAAGGGGGTGTCTGATTGGTAAGGAAGTCAAGAAAGGAGGAAAAGAAACCTTCAGAAGGACAGGACCAAGTCTGGTTGGATGATTTAGTTGGTTGGTTGGTTGGCTGGTAGTGTTAGGCACATGGTAGGAACCAAATAAATCTTTGTTGACAGATTGAACAAAGCATATGCCACTAAATGAAGGCCAGGTCTTCTAGTAATTCTGTGCTACCCAAAGACCTCTTTGAGACTCTCTTCCCCATCCCCTGTCCACAAACTTCTGCCCCAACCACACTCTGAAGAAGGAAGGACTGTATAATGCGACCAATTTCAGTACCCGGTGTCTGCGTTGTACAATTTCCAATTTGTGGCTGGAGCCTCAGTTGTTCAGGGAAGCCTTCTGGGGAGTCACCAGATCCAGGACCAGCTGGGTACATCATCACACAGAAAGGCTAAAAGGAAGAAGAAGGAAAGTCGGTATTGGGTCTTCCCTCTGTTCCCCTTAACTCTAGAGAAGTGTCTGCTTTCAAGCAGTAGCACTCTTGTCTTGGCCTGAGATGAAGCAGAGGCCCCCAGGGGCAATCTGAAGGGTGAGAAACCTCTTGTAAACTAGTGTACAAATGTTACCTAAAGGAGCCCCAAAGTCAGGCCCATTCCTTTGATGTGGCTTAAATCTTCCTTGTACCTTCCTTCCATTTTGTCCCAATAGTTACCCAGAAGTGCGAGTTCCAAATCCAATCCTAAGTCAAGGTACTTAGCTAGGGACTACTTTTATTATTTTATAAAATTAGGGTTTCCTTATCCACTTGGAAAATGTCTTAAATAGATAAATTCCTAGGCCCTACTTCCAGAATTTCGATTAAACAGGTCTGAGGTGTGGCCCTTCTATACTGACTAAGTTATTCTGATGAACATTTGGGTACCTCTGCTGAAGGACCTACATTGGGCTATTCAGTGCATATCAGCAAAATGTGTCAGGCCAACTGAGGCCATGTTCTTTCAGAGGCATTTCCTGAGGCCTGTTAAGTGAGGCCGCCCTCTTTTTTGTTTCTAGATCCATAATCAGCTCTGTTGGAAAAATAGGGTGATATGAGAATCACAAGCTTCAGAGTTAGACCACCTGAGTTCAGATCCTAGCTCTACAGTTTCCTACCTGTGGAATTTCTCAGGTTACCGAACTTCTTGGAGCCTCAGTTTCCCCAACATGCCCAACCCAGTGCAAGTGCACAAATACTAGTATAGTCTTAAAATTCAGGCCAAAACCAGCTCTGGCTACTGCCAGTGTAAGGCCATCTTCCACAATCCCTGGCAGAAATAAGGGCCTTCCAAAACTGTAATGTGACTTTGCTAAGCAAACCATAACTGCTGATTCTAAGGAGACTTGGCCTGGAGAGGCTTCCGCGGTCAAAGGAAAACTACAAGTATAATCTGCACCATCTGCAGCCTCATTATGTCACAAATATGCTGAGAGACCGGATGAGCCCTTCAACTCACCCCCAACTGTGACAACAGTGGAGGCAATGATAAACATCTGTGGCCACCGAGCAGTTTCAATGGTGCAGACCTTTCCAATGGACAAGTGGGAAGTTTTGCAATACTTTAGGGGATTTCAGATATTCTCTTAGACACAAATTTCCTGTATATAGAAAACTTAAGCCCTTGAGGCTTCAAATTTACTCATGCCAGCAGGTATGCATGGAAGTTCAACACGGAGGCTGCCTTTATTGGTTCACTGGTTGACTGTACCAGGTGGCATGATGCTCCTTTCGGGATTGCAGAGACTAGTGACCAAGGCCTAGAGCAATGCTGCCCAGAAGAAATATGATGTGAGCCACATATGCAATTTAAAATTTTCTAGTAGAGCTCTTTCTTTTCAACAAGACGGTAGAGCAGCAGACTCAGAGATGCAGATCTTGGTTATGACTCTGATGGACAAGACCATCACACTCAAGGTTGAGCCTAGTGACATTATTGAGAATGTCAAAGCCAAAATCCAAGACCAGGAGGACATCCCACCTGACCAGCAGCGTCTGACTTTTGTGGGCAAACAGCTGGAGGATGGCCGCACTCTCTCAGACCATAATATATCTAGAAAGAGTCCATGTTGTACTTGGTGCTTCATCTACATCTGCAGGGAGGTATCATCAAGCCCTACCTCTGCCACCTAGCCCAGAAGTACAACTTTGACAAGAGGATCTGCTGCAAGTGTGACGCTCACCTGCATCCCTGGCTGTCAACTGCCACAAGAAGTGTGGCCACACCAACAACCTACACCCCTAAAAGGTCAAACAAGGCCTCTCCACCGCCTCCTCAGCCCACAGGGAGACCTTCTGCCCCAACCCGCTGGCCCAGGGGCTTCCATAACGTTTCCCTTTCATTGACTGGCACACTAAAAAAAGAAAATTCTAGTAGCCTCCCTTAAAAAAAAAGCAGGTGATATTAATTTTAGTAATGTTTTACTTAAAACCCCATATATCCAAAATGTTAGCATTTTAACATATCATCTGGTTTTTTAAATGAAGTATTTTATGTTCTTTAAAAAATATATTTTGTACAGTCTTTGAAATCCAGCCTGTGTTTTATGTGGACAGCACATCTCAGTTTAGACTAACCACATTTCAAGTGCTCAGGAGCTACCAGAGGCTTCCAGACTGAACCGTACAGGTCTAGAGGGCTCAAACAGCCTCTCAGATCGGACAGGCTGAAAAACAATTGTCCGTATTTAACTCTTATGATCACCTGAGACCTGGATACTCCTAGTCACTCGTCTTCTCTGAGCCTAGTGTTTCATCTGGAATGTCAAGGTTTATGGCTAGATATTCCCAGAATGTGCCAGACTGGTTGGAGTTAATGCATTCATTCGCTCACTTATTCACTGATCATGCGTTCATGTAGTCATTAGTGATTTATCAAGCACTCATCAATGTTTCCCCCAACCGTCCCTCGTCTTTTCTTAATCTTAGGCTCAGTCCTTCTCTCTCATCAAAGACCCTAGCTCTGGACTCACAACATTCCCTACTTCAAGTTTTCCTTTCACCAATGTGGATGAGCCATTCTCAGACCCTAGAAGGTCAATGTCACCACCTCATCATTGACCTTATTCCCATTGTGCTTCCGACACCCACGATGTGTCATTACTGGGTATTGCTCCACCTCTGAGACCATAAATTCACACCCTCACTCTGATCGATCACCCCGTGGCTTTCTGCCTTTCCTACTTGCACTTACACACTCTCTGTTCTTTAACTCCATCAAACCCTTGAGTTCACTATTCTGCCCTCAAGCTTCCCCTCAGTCATTACTCTTCTACCCAACATCGAAGCCTCGTGTGCCATCTTTTAAATCACTCTCCTCCCAACATCAACTCACTTGCCCACCGTTCTTTGACTACACCTACCTAGGTTCAATAAAACCATTCTTTTTCTTGGCTCTTACATCCAGGCTACAAAGCACCAGTGCATAGAATCACCAACCACATGAATTGAAGCTATTAGTGTGCTAGTCTCCAACCTTACCTCGCCCTCCCCAGCAATCCTGTATTCTTAATTAGCTTCCTCTCCCATTTTCACAGTGACCATTCTTCTCAAGCTTGCTGTCTTAATTGCCTTCCTTGCTGCTCTCAGAAGGTTATCTCTCTACCAACTCCAGAGAGAAAAATAGAACCACCATGTGAAAAATGATCTGCTCCCTGTTGCCACACCAGCACACTGACCAGCCCACACAACCACTTTCATCTCCTCCCCTCCACCCTGTGGCTGACCACTCCGCCAGGCTTGGAGTCCCCTTCTTCTGCCTCCTCACGCTTCTCCTTCTCTTCCCTGATGCCCTTCCATCAACATTTCAGCATGCTCAAATTGCTCCTACATTATGAAATGCTCCCTCATCCTATGCCCTCTCCAGCCATCCCTCTATCTCACTTCTGCACAGCCAGGCTTCTTGAAAGACTTGTCTGTTCCCACTGTCTAGACATCCTCACCTCTCTTCATGCCACTGAAATATAGCTCCCACTCTCACGACTCTGCTGAAAAGCCCTTAGCCAGCTCCCCAGTGCCGCCTTGTTGCTAAATTCAGTGGACACTCTCCAGGCTTCATTGTTTTTTGAATATTCTGTACATTTGCATGAGCCTCCCTTCTTTTAAGATTCTTTTCCCTTGGTTCCCGTGACATTCCTGTTTTCTTTCTAACTCTGTGGACAGCTTTTCCTAATATCTTTCATTTATGTTCCTCTAAACACCACCCTCTTTAAAAAATAATGATTTATTTTATTGTTTTAGAGAAAGTGAGAGAGAGAGAAGGGAGGAGAGCCCAGAGCAGTCTCCGCAGTTGTGCATATTAGTTGTGACATAGTTTCATTCCACACGGGTGGATGTGGGGCTGCTTAGGGTGGAGACTGAACTGAGGGCCTCCCACAAGGGAGGGGAGAACCTTTGCTACCATCCTGGCAGTTACTAGTTGCACCAAAATTCAGCATATGCGTTTGCACGGGCCAGGGCCAGGACTTGATTCCCAGGTCTCGAGGTTGCAAGGCAAGGGCTCAACCTGTTGAGCAATCCCGGCATCCCTGAACACCTTTTTTGAATGGTGGTGTTCCAAGGATTTCACCCTGGTCCCCTCTCCTCCTCTCACTTTCAGCTTCTTCCTTAGAAACGTTCACCACTTCAATGGCTTCAAGTACTACCCACATACTGACAACTCACTCATCTCCATTTTTAACCACTTCCCTGGGCCACTGACACATAGTCCTTTTGCCTACAAACCTCTCCAGGGAGTAACCCAGGGGCACCTGGAAGATTCAAATACCCAAAGTTGCACTCATCACCTTCGCCAACCAGCCTCCAAATCACTGCGGCCTTGGATCCTCCTCCTCTTCTTCATGAATGGCACCGCCACCTACCAAATTATGCCGCCTCCTGCTTGTTCTCCTCCCCTTCACTTTCTTATCTGATTGATCACCAGTCTAAGTGGTTTGACTTTCTTTACATTTACCCAGTCAGCCCACTTCATCCCTGCAGCCAGCCACTCCTAACTGGTGTCGACCCTCTTCCTATCCTCAGTCTACTCTCGACCGGGCAGCTGGAGCACTCTTTCTACTAGGTGAGTCATGTCAGTCACACTGCTGCTTAGAACCTCCCTGCAAACCCCCACCATCCTCAAATATAGGCCAAACTCCTCAGCTTAGTCTTGAAGGTCCTTCATGATTGGCCTCTGCTCACCTCCCATCTTACCTTCATCTCTTTCTTCCCACTACCACTCTCCCCGCAATGACACTCACACACCAGTCTCACTAAACGCCTGAGACTCCCTCAGCGCATGGGGACTTCGTTGATGCTGTGTTGTCAGCCCTAAATACCTTTCCTCCCCCACTGCCTCCACCTGGTGACTGCCTGATGGACCTTCCTGTTTCAGCCTAGATATTCCTTCCTCAAGGAAGCCTTCCCAAATCTCCAGCAGTCACCCACATGCAGACACACCACTGCCCGCAGTGTAAACCAGAAGACTCCTCCTATCTGCTTCCGTATTGCCCTCCCTCACGCTGGGCTCAACACTCTTTCTGTCTACGTATCAGTACCCCTCAGTAAACTCTGTACTGCATGAGGTTCACCACTGTCCTCATCACCTAGCCCAGCACCGGAGCACTCAACACATTGAATGAATGAATGAATGAATGAATGATCCTGCTTTCGGAAGAGCTTCAGTTTTATATGAAAACCAAGCATAATAAAATCAAAACTTATGGGGATGCCAGGTTGAGTGCTTGCCTTGCAACCACAAGGTCCAGGGATCGAATCCCGGCCCTGGCCCATGCAAACCCACATGCTGAACTGTGGTGGTGAATGTGCTCACCTCCCATGAGGAAAGTCCCCAGTTCAGTTCCCACTGCATGCAGCCCCACATCCACCTGTGTGGAATGAAACTATGTCACAACTAGTGACGTGCAACTATGGAGACTGCTCTGGGTCCTCCCCCCCCCCCCTCTCTCTCTCTCTCTCCCTCACCTTCACTCAAAAACAATAAATCTTTTTTTAAAAAATCCAAACTTACACTAGTGGACACATAATGGGGATTTTCTTTGCATTGTCCAAAGATTTTTTGTTTTACAAAATAATTCTGAAAGTGCCTCTCTTTCAAAGAAACTGACCTCCTCCCTGTATTTGAAATCTGACTTGATTTCCAACTATCATTAAAAAAAAAAAAAAAAAAAAATCCTTGCATAAAATTGGATATTATCGCATCTAATAATAATGGCTCTGTTGTTTTCTTTCTTGCCTCCTAATGTTAGGTTGACCATAGGAACCATTTTAAATGGGACAGTACCATTTGTTGTTGTTGTTGTTTTCTTTTTTTCTTTCTGTCCCATTTAAAAAGATATGAGGAAAACCCGGGATGGCTCAGTGGGTTAAGCGCTCACTTTGCAGCCCTGGGGACCGAGGATCGAATCCCGGCCCCAGCCCGTGAGGACCCATATGCTGAACTGGGGAGTGTCCCCAGTTCAGTTCTCACCGGGGCGAGACCCCAGCCCAGTTCCTGCCCTGTGCAGCCCCTCGCCCACCTGTGGAAGGAAACTATGTGGAAAAACCAATGATGTGCAACTATGGAGACTGTTCTGGGCCCCCCCCCCACACACACACACACACACTTCTCTGTCTCTGTATCTCTTTCTCTCTCTCTATCAAAAACAATAAAAATAAATCTTAAAAAAAACACAAAAAAACAATATGTATTGTCAGCCTAGTCTCACTGGACTAAACTCAAGGTGTCAGTAGGCTGATCATATGTACCATTTTAAATCTTTTCTTTTTTTTCAAGATTTATTTTTATTGTTTTTTGACAGAGACACAGACAGAGAGAGAGACAGAGAGAAGGGGGAGGGCCCAGAGCAGTCTCCATAGTTGACAGCATTAGTTTTCCATATAGTTTCACTCCACAGGTGGGCACGGGGCTGCGCAGGGCAGGACCTGGGCCAAGAGCCTCCCACATAGGCCCTGGCAAGAACTGAACTGGAAGCACACCCCAGTTCAGCATGTGGGTCCACATGAGCTGGAGCCGGGATTCGATCCTCGGTCTCCAGCGCTGCAAAGAGAGCACTTAACCCACTGAGCCACCCCAGCTTCCCCATATGCACCATTTTAAATGGGACAGAAAAAACAGTACCTCACATTTAAAACAGTACTACCTAATATAGTTCATGCCAACTTTCTTTGATTCTTTCCTCTCCATTCTTTCCCTTGGAGAACTAAAACTTTCAGTAATTATCTTATGCTAATGGCCATCAAATACAACTACAAACTTTTTCATAAAGGGACAGATAGGAAATAGTTTTGGCCTTTCAGGCCATAGGTCCCTGTAGCGATTGCTTGACTTCACCATTATAGCATGAAAGGAGTCACAAAAATACCTAAAGTTTCAACAAAACTTTATTTACAAAACTAAGCAATGGATCACCCTTTACTCCCCCACACTCATCCTAGATTCTACTTCCTACCTTTACCCTGCATCCCCAGAAAGGCCTTCCTCCAGACTCTACTTGTTCAGAGCCCAGGAATGCTCCCCAACATGAAGAAACTTTACCCTCCCTGGAACTCCCAGAGAATCTCCATCACAACCCTTCTCAGTTTCCAGTACTGCCCTTGGATCAAGGGAGTGGTGGCTTTGCCGAGTGGTTATTTGAGGCATCTTCCTCCAAATTTTCTAATTTGCCCTTTGTACCTGAGACCACATGGCCCTATCTAGGGAGACCACCCAGAGTTTAGACCAAGAACTACATAATCTCTAGTCCTCACTTCTCTCCTTTAAGGATAATTTTGTATCCTCTGCATCAGTGTGGGGTTGGCCAGATGATCTGAGGGTCTCCAAGACTTGTGACTACCAAGTTATCCCAGAAGTTGATCACTGTCCCAGCCTGTTTGATATTTCTTTCAAGGAACCACATGACATTGGACCACCAAATGGTTACCATGCTGATTTAGGGCGACTCAAATGTCTATATGAACAGGAACTCTTTCAAAAATATTTCTACAGGACCTTCACACTCTAGGGGTAGCCCTGTCAATTTCTGTCTTGTATCTATAATATGCCCTGAAAGGCCCCCACAATGATGCCTATCCTAGTGCCTCTACATAGTCGGCACTCCATAAATATTTTTCAGAATGCCTGAAGGCATGACTAACATCTCAGATTTACCTAGTTCTTTTGCTCCAAGATTCTATGTTTTGCCCACACCAATTCCCAGATCTTCATCATTCTTCTAAACGGCAAAGAAGGAATTTCATGTCCCCAAGGCCTCCAGTCACTGACCTGACAGTTGATGTGCTGCAAACTTATCAAGAAGGAATAGACACGCCTCCAGATTTCTCTCACAGTAAACTGCAAGTGAACTTCAAGACATGTGAAAACAACCAAGTGTGCAAACGACGGTTGAGTGATTTCAAGTTAGGCAGCACAGTAGCTTGGATTCAACAGTGGTTTGGCCGCAACAAACTGTAGTGATAGACCATAAGTTTGTTGTGATTTGCTTTGATCTTCTGCTCCAAGGTTGAGGATACTCTCCCAAGGGATTAAGAAAAAGGGAAGAAGAACTGGGTAGAAGAAAACAGACTTCACCCATCCCTGAAGTACTTTGTACCTGAAGCACAACCACCTCAAGAGAAGAACATGGTGGAGGCTCTTCACAGTCACCTGATTAAGGGGCTTGGGTTTGAGCCTAACTTGGAGGGAAACACAACCCCCCGCCCCCCGAGAGGCCCCCTCACAGTACCTGTGCACTCGCAGCCAAGCCTGGACTTGGCCCCAGTGGACATATGAGAAAAGATGACTGCCAGGGCCACCAAGAGGGTGGCAGGCTTGCTGTTGCCAGGGCCACCCACATGGATCACAATGACCGCATGAGGTCACAGAATATTGAAGATGAAATGAAAGTGGCTCCTAAGTCACAAAGTCGCAGGCGGGTGGGCATCCTTTACTATTCTCCCTGATGATCCCAGGAAGGAGCTACCTCTCCCAGACAGAGTTGGGGTCAGATCCATGCATGTCCCATTCCCACCAAAGCCCGCTCGGCCCAGGGCTTGCTGGGATGGAAGGATAACTATAGGGAACCCTGGGATTTGTCTGTGTGAGAGGGTAGAGTGCACAGAGTTTGAGGCAGAGGTGAATGGACACGTGTGTTTCTTAAGAAGTAGTAGAAAGGTGGCAAGAAGCTGGCAGCAGCCCCCAAGAGGGACCTGACACCATGGACAGTGACGAACCCCTTGAGCTTGAGACAACAGGTGAAAAGGCACCCCATCTCTCACCATTCAGGTCCCTCGGGGCCTCCTCAGTGTCACACCCAGTGACTACATGGACCCAGAAACCTCGCTCCCATCTCACCTGGGACCCTCTAGACTTGGGATGATGTGTTATATTGACTTGGCTTCAGGTTTTGCCAAATGAAGGGAGAGCGTTAAATGCACCGTTGTGCTGACACTGGCTCTAACAGCTCCAGCTGACTTTAGGTGTCACTTTTTAAGCGGGTGGATGTCATGTCGGTAGTTTGAAAGTAGCCATGTTGGGAACATTTATAGCACCTGAATTGGCTAACACTACACATCAGGAGTTTTCTTTTTCAGAGAGATAGTTAAATATCTATCCGCATTCCACTGGTTGGATGGGATTTTTAAATTGTTTGACTAATGAGGAAATTAAGACTCAGGAAGTCATCACTTCTTGATGGTTAAGATTTCCGGTTAAGCTGCTCTCTGACTTAAAACTTGTGTCAGGCCACTGCCACTTCCACCCCTTATCACACAGACCTTGTCTAACAGGCTGGGAAATAAATGCTGGGGCTTATGGACAAGGACTAAGACACAGGCCTGTGTGGACACATTAGGAACCCCACTAGCTTAGAACTTAAAACTTGGGACCCCTTCCAGGAGTGCTCAGCCCACCCAAAGAGTAGGCTCTGACCACTGCTTCCTGCTGGTATGGAAAACGAGATCTGGACCTTTGTCTGTGGCTTTCTGGAGACCACAGCAGGTCCCAGATCAGTGGGCCAGTAGCAGAATAAGCATGTCTAGCAAGTGTAGGAGACTGGTGTGAGGGGAGCTCAGGACATGTGTTTAATCACAGCAACGAATTTCAACCCCAGGGAGATTTTGCAAATGCTTCCTTCTTCAAGGTCATAAAATAAATGTTAGGGTAGGAGGAGGAGGAGCGAGGTCTCATTCTGAGGAACCCAGTTATCCCTGTCACTTCCGGGGACTGTTCCTGTTCCAGTTTATTTCATGTTCGACACAAGGTGCCTGCCCAGCCCCTTGTCCTCCCCAGCATCACTTGTGCTGCCAGGGCGGGAACCTAGGCATTGACACACATCCTTGCCCTGAAAGAGGGAAGCAGACTCTGAACCCTACGCAAGCCAGCAAGAAAGGAGAGAGGGAGCAAGAAGCCGACGTCCAGGGGATGCCAGGATAGCTCAGTGGTTGACCACTTGCCTCGCAATTGCGAGGTACGAGGTTCGATTCCCAGCCCCAGTGCCAGCCCCGGCAGTACAAACCCATCTGCTGAACTGTGGTGCAACTGGGAAACACGGGGATGGTGGTGAAGGTTCTCGCCTCCCATGCAGAGGCCCCTGGTTCGGTTCCCACCCACACGGCCCCACTTCCACCTGTGTGGCGTGAAGCCATGTCACAACTAATGATGTACAACCATGGAGACTGCTCTGTGCCCTCCCCCTTCCCTCTCTCTCCCCCTTCTCTCTCTCTCTCTCTCTCTCTCTCTCTCTCTCTCTCTCTTTCACCTTCTCTTAAACAACAAATTAAATCTTTAAAAAAACAAAAAAAGCCAATGTCCAAGGCAGACACAAAAAGGGGGACAGGACAGAGCAGCGAGTCTCCAGAGACCGTGACGGAGACAGCACAAGACCCCCGAGACGGTTTGCCTGGGAGGCAGCCGTGCTGGGGAGGGAAGGCGTGCAGAACAGAGGCCCCTGGTACCTTGAGCCACTTGAATCTGGAGACCAAGGGCTACAGCCCGCAGCCGGGGCATAGAGGAGGGCAAGGCGCAGAGGTGGAGGGAAGCCAGTGGTAGCTCCATGTCCGGAAACAAGAAGAGGAGTTTTTCTTCCAGATGAGACGGAAACCCAGCCGGGGCCACAGAGCAGCGATGAAATGCTCTACTGTGAGGTTAAACCCCCCTCCACTGTTGTCAAAGAGAAGCCCGCTCGGGAGAGTTCAGAAACAGACCTTGAGATCGAAGGTGAGAGTGGGCACCCGGGGGGAGGGGGCAGCTCACCCCGCTTCCTCAGAAGCAGGAGGGATCTGGTCTCCCCAGTTGGCCACGGTCCTGCCCAGCAGGGGGTCCTGCTGTCCTGCAGGGGGAGGCGGCAGAAAGGCCGTCACTTGATTCTGGACTCCTCTAGGCTGCCCTGGTGGCAGCAGCTGCAGCTGCCCCCATGCCGAAGGCTTGGCTCATGAGCAGAGTGGTCACATCAGCTTGTGGAAAACAGAACCAGTAAATGAACAGGGATGGTTGGTGTTTCAAAGGTTTCCATATGTGGCATCTTATGTCATCTTTGCCACTGTCCCCCAAAGAGGTAGACATTACCACCCACTTTGACAGAAGACGAAACTGAGGCTTAAAGAGATTTTTATGAGTTTCCAAAGGCCACAAAGAGCTTGCCAATGTTCACTGGTCCCTTGTTCACCCAGCTCTACAAGCAGAATCAACCCAAGCAGCGACAGGGTGGGCTGAGGACAAGGCTGGAGGTTCTCTAACGCGGACTTGGCAAACGGGAACCTCTACTGTTTGGATTTGGCGCCAACAGCTCTGTGCTGGGAGAGAAACTCCGGGCTCAGCTGCTCCGCTCCTAGTGCCCCCGCAGCGGGGGCTCAGATGCTGGGAACAGGGCAGGAGGGGCTTCCGAGGATGGCCTGAGGCCGGAGCTGGGGAGGGACTAGCAAGCTAGTGGTGAGGGGAGAGGGGAGCAGCAATTGCTCACTCACCTCCTGCTGTTTATCCTACACAGCTGTGGTTCTCACCCAGAGGTCATTTGGCAAACTAGGGTGGCAGGATGCTACCGGCATCTCATGGGTAGAGGCCAGCAATCCTGCTAAATCTCTGCTGCCCAGGCCAGCCCCTCACAACAGAAAACTACCCAACTCCAAACATCCAGGACGAGTGCTGAGGTTGAGAAACCCCGCTCTACAACCACAGCGAAGAGGCAGTCCGTTTGTAACTGCGCCTGCAGCGTCAGCTCACTCGTCAAGCTGCTGTCCCCTCACCAGCAGATTGTCTGCCTTAGAAATGCTCGGGAGGGCTGGCCAAAGGCCCTGGGATCCAAACGCAAAACCGATGCAGGCTTAGACCCCAGCTGGCCCTCGAAGCCCTGCCATCACCGGGGCTTCGTAATGAGGACACAGCTGCAAAGACGGCCAGAATCCAGGCAGGCCCTGCCCACGGCCCACGAGACAGGCTGGTCTCAAACCTACGGAACAAAGGCCCCAAGAGATTGGCAGTGAAGCCCCCACTTCTGTTCGCTGGCTTTCGCGCTGATCTCTTATGTGCGATTTCAGGCTAGATGTGTCATTGGTAAAGCAGGATGACACTCCTTTTTGGAGGAAAAATGACAACCAGTCTTTAAAAGAGGAAATCCCACTCCCATGAAAGTTTCTTTGTCTCTGGCTAATTTGGGGGAGGTCTATCCATCTTGCACTGATTTGCTGCCTTGAGAAGCCCACTCTGTCTCCTACTTGGGCTTACTGAAGTTGGTACTTCTCTAAATCTTTAGTAATGCCTTACTTGGGGCTCCCAGTTCACAGTGGTAGCAAAACTAAACCTGAAATGGAGACCCCCTCAACCATCACACATCACCAGCTTTTTGTCCATGTGGCCTTTCAGAGCTGTCCCAAGGTGGGCAGGAGCACTAGGCCCTCACACATCCTCCATGATCAGTCACTGAACGCGGCCAACTCAGGAAGGTGGGGTGGTGGCCTAACACCAGGGGCCTGTCTGTCATCCACAGGGAGACATCCATTTGAGGGACGGTCTCCCCCTCCCACCACTGGCTGATTTCCCAACTGGAGTTGCCCTGCAGAGCATCTGCCACAGGGACAGGTCCGCAGAAGTGAATGTGACCTGGCATCAGAGGGGAGATAAGGCAAAGCTAGAAGAGAAACCTCACTCCATCCATTTGCGTCTTTTCCTGCAGATACCGAGAAATATTTCACCATCGGACAAAGGGAGCTGTACATGGAGGCCTGCAAACTGGTGGGCGTAGTACCCGTCTCCTACTTCCTCTGCAACATGGAGGAGTCCTCTGTGAACCTCAACCACCACGGGCTGGGACCTAACGGTACCAAGGCCATTGCAATAGCCCTGGTGGTGAGCATGCCAGTGGCGAAGCCTGGCGGCAGTGGGGGGTTGGCAGGGAAGTGTGCACAAGAGTCAGAGAGACCCCCACACACCCCCAAGCTGCATCCTTTATGGCCGCCCTGCCCTAGGCTCTGCTCGACTGTCAGCTGATTTCCCTCACAGACATGGACACCCCATGTCCTAGGAAGGAGGCTGCTAGAGACCTGGGCCTTGGAAATCTGCTCTTTCCCATTCAGGAAGCAAAAGCATCAGCCCACGGGCCCAGAAAAGTGGCTGGGCGGGGTGCCCATGCAAAAGCACAATGTCAGCCTGGGTCTCAATTCCAAAGCTCACCTTTGCTATAAACGGATTCACTACTGAGCCATTCCATTCAATGCCTGCCTTTTGCAATGTTATAATTCTTAAGGATCGCACTGTAGAGTGGATCGTGTCTTCCCACAAGACTGATGCTTTCTCTCTCGGCTTGGCATGAGTGAACAAGGACTTGAGGCTTATGTAGGACGCTCTTTTACTGAAGACGTTTGCCTCAAGGCTGTTTGGAAGAGGCTGGACTCAAATATGATGACCTTGAATTCATCATAACTTTATACAATTATAATTGATTATATACAGAACTGACTCCCAACCCAAGAAAACACAGAATTTAATAACTGTACGTCAGCACTACATTGTTCACTTAGGACAGTAAAGAGAAGGTTTGATTAAAATTTCAAAAGCACTCACGCATTTTTGGAACTATCACGCACTTGCATTTAGCACATGCCTGTTAAGTTACATAAAATGTGAGATTGTTTTGCTTTCTGAGGAGGAGGGTGAAGGAAGGAAAGAACAGAGAAAGAACGAAGCCATCTTGAAGTTTATCGAGTGTTGAAAGACTGATTAGTGAAATGTTAGGAATGCACCCTTACTTCCTGAGGTTCATGGGGGGAAAATATAACAATAATGAAATCCTCTCAGGACTTGAACTATGTGTTTCTTAGTGACAGCAGTTTCTGTTTGGAGGGAGCTTTTTCTTCCTTAATTCTTCGTGCCACGCATTTAACAATTAACCACTGTGACATTCGGGAGGACTGAAGTTCTATTTATCTTTTGCACTGTTTAACTTTTCACGTGCTGTGTTTCCCTGGCTTAGATTTAAAGCGCCCGGATGGTAGGGGCCATATTTCACACTTCTTCACCTCTACTGCTCACCCACCGATCTCGGTGCCCTTGCACTTGGTGGCGTGCAGGCCCCTGGAGAGCAGCGATGCTCTCTGTTTGTCTCGTCTCCCTGGCCATCGGCACAGATACTCGCCCACGTGAGCTGAATGGGATGGACTTGGAGATCGGGCCACCCGATGCACTGCACACTGTGTTGGTCCCCAAAATGACTCTGGAAGTGGTCATTCCACTCCTGTTTCTGGACACTGCTAAATGACACCTAGACTGGGAGGCCACCTGAGCTGTTCCCTGGCCTTCAGCACGATGGAATTTAGCCCAAAACAGAGAAGTGAGGCCAGAAGACATTTCAGGAAGGCCCTGGGTGGACCGTCCTACGTTGCAGGAGCTCCAACTGTTCCCTTTTCCTGGAGCTCGAACCCCTACAGCCTGACGCTTCTCTCACTGCTCCATGTGCTTGGAAAATGCTCACATCCAAAGATGTGTCTGTTCTCTGTGCCGTTCTGTGCTGGGAACGAGGTGGCAAAGGGAAGAGTGAAAGTTCTGGTGAGCGCTAACCCGAGGGCCTCATGCTTCAACACCAATCATTTTCTCCCTGTAGGAATGCAGACGAGCTTAGATAAAGATATTTATTTAAAATTTAATCCAGCCTCTTCCAAACAGTAAAAGAGCATCCTACATAAGCCTGAAGCCTAAGCTAGAAGAAAAGCCATTGAGGGAAGCAGGCATAGCGAGTGCTTTGTGCTTAAAAGCCTCATGCTTAAATATCCCTCGTAGATGTATCGAGTTCTCCTTTACCAGGGAGTAGGTCACAGGCCTCTCTCCTCGAGGCTAAATAGTTCAAATCTGTTCTGCTCATCCTTGTTTTAATGTCCCTCTTCTAAACTCCCCTGCAGAGCCCCCTTTGGAGGAGTGTGTCCAGCATAAACATTGTCCTAGCAAATATGCACATAAAATATACATGTAAAATGTAAGCATGTTGGCCTAGCCATTCATGGGATGGCTCACTTCTGTGCTATTCTCCTGCTCCCGTCGACTCCTCCAGTATTGCTAAGCCTGCATCTACGTACCCTCTGACCTAGCTGGGATGGTCAAGAGAGGGGACAGGTTCTGGGCAAGAGCAGGGAACTGACTAGGTCACCAACATCCTCTGTCTTTCTCTCCCTCCACTCGTGGCTGAAGTCCAACACAACTGTGGTCACCCTGGAACTGGCAGACAATTGTATCATGGAGGAGGGCATCCTGAGCCTGATGGAGATGCTACAAGAGAACTGCTACCTACAGGAGCTGGTACTGGGCCCTGCTCCTCTGGGCTCTGCTCCGCTGTTCCCTGCTCTGCTGGGCTCTGCTCAGCTGTTCCCTGCTCCGCTGTTCCCTGCTTCGCTGTTCCCTGCTCTGCTGGGTTCTGCTCTACTGGCCCCTGCTCTGCTGGCCCCTGCTTTGCTGTTCCCTGCTCTGCTGTTCCCTGCTCTACTGTTCCCTGCTCTGCTGTTCCCTGCTCCACTGTCCCCTGCTCCGTTGTTCCCTGCTCCACTGTGCTCTGTTCTGCTGTTCCCTGCTCCGCTGTTCCCTGCTCTGCTGTTCCCTGCTCTGCTGTTCCCTGCTCTGCTGTTCCCTGCTCTGCTGTTTCCTACTCTGCTGGTCCCTGCTCTGCTGTTTCCAGCTCCGCTGTCCCCTGCTCCACTGTTCCCTGCTCTGCTGTACCCTGCTCTGCTGTTCCCTGCTCTGCTGTTCCCTGCTCTGCTGGGCTCTCTTCCACTGGGCTCTACCACCAGACTTGGGGGCTCAGAAACCACTTGAGAGAAGCCCAGGGGTCCTGCCGGAGCCCAGGCCAGCCTCCAGATTTCCTGCAATGAGGCTGGGAGCCCTTGTCCTCTAGAAGGAACCTCTCAGAGAAGGCCAATGCATCAGATGCTGGCCAGGGGACTGTGTTTCCTGTGACTGTCAGTAACCTTAAGAAACCATTTCTATCTGGACCTCATAAGCCCCTACATAGATGAGCTTACTTCTGTATAGTTGCCTTAAACAAGTGGAAGTTTTAAAAATAAAGGCATCAGCTAATTTCATAAAGTACAATGTGCCTGGAGAGAGATGATGGTAATAGTTGTGTAACAATATGAACATCCTTAAGACCACTGAACTGTACATTTGAAAACGGTGATAAGAATAAATGTTGTATTACATCTATTTTGCCACAATTTTTAAAAATTGAAAAAAGGGGAGAAAACAATTAAGATCATAATGGCTGGTTTATATTAATTCCCTCCCATTAGCCTGAAAACAACTGTGTCCCTTTAAGTCCCTACCTCTTCATAGCAAAGGGATTTAAGCTTCATGAATCAATGAATGGAATTGACAGTGATGATTTACTCTGAACTCATTTTCCAATTGTTGTATGCCAAACTCTTCCGACAAAGCTGTCTTGGGTTTCAAAAATAACAAGGCGCAATGTGCTTGCTTATCTAAAGCACCAGGGCTAGACTGGGGGAGCGGGGCGTCATGGAAGCTGAGGCCAGCCAGGCATTGGAAAGCAGAGTGCCTGTCTTCCTTCTGTCCTTTGCATCGCCCTAATCGCCCCCCACCCTCCTTCACTCCAGCCCCCCTCGCCCCTACTGCAGCAGTATAGGCCTCAAGTCCACCCCACCCTGACATCATTAGTTCATGAGGGCCCTTTGGTGGGATTTGCACACATACTAGTGTTTTCTTGCCTTTTAGAATATTTCCGACAATGCCCTTGGTTTGGAAGGGGCCAGAATCATCTCACAGTTTCTCCAGAGAAACGCCTCTTCGCTCATGAAGCTGCAGCTTTCAGGTGAGCCGTGGGAAGAGGAGGGAGAGAACATTGGGAATGAAAAGGAGAGGGCAAGGGCAGAGAGAATCAGGGTCTGACTGAAGCAGACCAGGCCGACCGATTCCAGAGACCCGCGCACCGCCTCTACAGCCTGCTTAACCCTCCAGCCCTCCTCACCCCCGTCCACAGCTGCGCTGGCTTCCCGTGTGCCCGGACAAAAGTTCTCATTCACTGTGCAACATTCCTTCCTCTAGATGTCTCTGCATGACACACTCTCGCACTCCATTCCTGTCTCTGCTCAAATGTCATCTCCTAGGATGTCATTCTCTGACCACTCCATCGAAGCAGCCTCTCTCCTCACCATTGCTCTCTAACCTGCTTTCCGGCTTGGTTTTCCTTAATGGCATGTATGACTACCTTAATGGCATGTATACCTATTTTAATTAGTTTATTGTCTGTCTCAAAAGAAATAAAAAGTCATTTGAGAATTCTAGTACTCACAGACCTGCCCTAACTCAAGTTTGTAGTTTGAATTTAAACTATCTGCTAGGTTCTGGAACCCCCTAAGGCAAGAAATTAACATAAAAAGTGATCTTCTGCTGGTCATGCCTTGCAGTATGTAACAGAAACAAACATAAAACCTCTTTGGAGGAACAACTCCTTGACCCAAGCTCCCACAGATAAAGCTCCCCTAAAAAAAAAAAGAGCTGACAATCCCAAATTGCAAAACAAAGAAATGAAACACCATGAGAGTTATTATGTTCAATAAGTGGCAGCATCAGGCCCTTAAAAACTTCAGAAATTAGAATTATCAGATACACACTATATACATTGAATGACCATATAATTTATCCTCTAAACAGCATAGGAACACTATTAATTAACTGAATCTGCAAGCAAATAGATATTTTGCACTCAGTTAAACTATGTTTAATATAATTAAGAAAACAAAGAGAAAGGATACAAGAACAAATCACTATTCTTTTAAAGATTGCCCAGACAAAATTGAACTTCTAGAAATGAAAAATATATAATAATTGAAATTAAAGACTCAGTGAATAAACTCAACAGCAAATTTGATGCAGGTGAATAAAATCAGTGACCTGCAAGACAAATAAAAGGATATTTTATCTATGTTACAATATAGAAGATAAAGATATAGAGACAATAAAAACTAAAATATAAAAGAATGAATAAATCCAAGGTAGCCAATAGATCTAGGAGAAGAGAATTGATGAGGAGCCACTACATGAACAAATAATAGCTGCCATGTTTCCTGAGTTGCTGAATTCTAAAATTACCTAATTTCATACATTGACCAGCTTATTATGTCATTTTAATACACCGGTACCAGGTGCAGCCAAAGATGTATTTGTGTTTTGGTAAATGCATTCATTCATTCATTCATTCATTCCGTATTTTACTGATCACCTGTTATATGCCAAGCACTGTTTAGGTACTAGAGATGCAATGATTATTAAGAGAAATTTGTGGGTAAGTGTGTCGTGTGCTCCCCAGAAATCTTTTAGACTGCTTAGCAGGGCCAGAGCTAGAGTAAGATAAGGAAGACACCCCCTCAGCCACATAATTTATTATGTTTTTTTATTTATTTTTTATTTTTTTTAATATTATTATATTTTATTGTTAAATTTAATGGGGTGACATTGGTTGGTAACAATCAGACAGTTTCCCAATGGACAACTCCACATCACATCACCCATGCATCGCATTATGTGCCCAGCTCCCAGAATCAGGTCCCCCTCCAACCCGATACATCTGGTGCCCACTCCCCCCTCCCCACACAACTCTCCCTCCCCCCTCCCCCCTCCTCTCCA